>BLKM01000638.1:2005356-2080566 GCA_013340265.1 Coptotermes formosanus
TTACACTAGGGTTGCACTTATACAGTTGAGTGAGAATGTGCCATTGACTTCGCACTCCGTTGAGAGGGAAGTCAATGGCACATTCTCACTCAACTGTATAAGTGCAACCCTAATGTAACGAAACTGTTCTCCCTGAAGATGACCCAGCGGGGTCGAAACATGTAGGAGGTTTTTACGAATGAAGATAATATACTTTTTGTACATTAGTTGGTGATTTTTGTTTTTGTATGACATAGTGCACGGATATGTAACATATTAAATTTGATATGGCTTTATGTACACGGTCCAATATGTGACATAATATCGGGCACAGACAGGCTGTGAAAACATACCTATTCCTGCGTGTGTTTAATTACACAGCTAAGTACACTTTTTTTTTCTACATCCGTTCAAACAATTCTTTTATCGGCGTGTTTTTACATTCGTGTATTAACTTACGTACATTAGACAATTCCAATTTCCGCCGTTTAAACACTTTCATGGTGGAATATTTAATTTGTGTGGTAACATTCGTATTCACGGTGCAGGAGGACTAATTCACCTCATGCCTTCCTCACACCGAATTATTAAGCAAATTCAACTAAACTTACCAAAAGGTAAAGCAGTCCCATTACAGGCCTGGACAGGCCCACAGGGTTCCAGGAGGTTGAGGCTCCCAGATTTCTAGACAATCGGCACATGAAGGTGGTAAGGTGGTAAGGTTGTCAGCCCTACGCACCGGCCGCGTTTACCCCCCAGGAAATATGCCTGGTACTCATTTCCGTTAGACCCCAGGGCCATAGTGCGACCGACAAGATTATGCCAATGAAAAATTCCACTGACACCATCGGGAATCGAACCCGCGACCTGCCGGTTTGTAGCACAGTGCCTCAACCAACTGCGCCACCGCGGCCCCGACAAACTTACCAAAGAAAAACGATATTTGTGTATCTCTTACACAGTGGAGACATTCATGTTTCGAAACAAAAATTGCTACTAAACATGCACAGAACTGTACTGAGTTCTCTTTTCACTACCAGCACAAAAGCACCAAACATATTTCGTGTTATCCAGCTAGAGAAACTCTTCAACAAAAGGAGTTCCAATTCTCACAAAAAATCAGTCACAGCCAACTCTGTTTTTATCTCTTTATTTGGGGATTGGTTGTGACTGATTTTTTTGTGAGAACTGAAACATATGCCAACGGGGATGCTGAACATTAAATTTAAAAAAGAGCTCCTTTCGCAGTTCCACCACACATTCCGTTACGCAGCTAAACTTTCATCACGAAAGCCCAAAATCTGGTCCTGTCATGAGCCACTTCAATCTACTTTGCATTCTTTGCACCTCATTCCTCTACTCATCAACTTAAGAGTAATAAATCAAAAATTTAAATCGAAATTACTCGTACTTCCCGTTCCAGGTACATAATTCCCCCTTCTGACATTCCATGGATGTAAAACAGTAAACTAAGGAGTGACATCCAATGATATTATACCAATCTCTCATTTAAAACTTCGATGAATTACCACAGATAGGGAACACAGTCCTACAAGTGAATCGATACTCTTAGTTCCTTCTAAGCCTTCAACACAATATGAATTTTGGATATAAATAGCGTCTTCGGACGTCAAGCCAATAAACTGACACAGGTGTTCGCGAAGTAGATGCATGCTTAGCGACATCGATCTCTGTCTTCAGCAGCTCGGTTCGAATCCCACTTAAGGAAGGGATGCAGGTGTGTTTTCCATCATATTCCATTAATACAAATGTGTTTCGCTACATCACGTACTAAAATGAGAGGCTGAAACAAAGTTCGATTGACGATATATTCTTAATCAAGAATGCGCACAAACCTGGCTAGTAGGATAAATTTTTGCACGTATTTCGCACATTAAACATACACCGTCACATCAACTGGTTACCAACATCTCTTTCGCTAGTTCTACTCCGTACACTTGTACTTTGTGCTTCAAATCCATTCAGAATTGCACATGCTTCAGGACGACATATTTGTACCTAAAAATTTGATTCAAAGTTGCTTTTATGTGAAGGTTTACTAGTCTATTACGTGAGATATGCATACTGCATTCTTGAAGTGGAAAGATAGAGAGCAAAATCTGATCAGCATTAACCACATGTTACAAAGTTTTCCTTCCGTAAGTCATTCAATTCTTCAAGCAGTACGCTGCTTTTGCAAGTCCTATGGTTCACAATACCACGCCACACGATGTGTCTTGCACCAGGCAAATTCAGTTCACATTCTGAAAACCCAAAGTTTATCATCCTGCATCTACGATTAGGTCTGGAAGTGGTCCCTTCTTCCAAGGTTCTCCAACCATACTTTTGTGGCAATGTTTTTCCCTCCCAGTGTATCACATGTCCCATCCATTTAGCCCTTCTTGATTAAACCATCCAAAAATATCGAACAGACAGTGAAGTTCATCGTTGTGTACAATTTTGAGCAATAATGACGAGCAACTTACGGGTTCAGCACTTGGGCGGAGGTAAAACGTTCGTGCCAAATCAGCCAAGCTATGCGGTGCAGTTTGATATTAAACTTTCAGAAAGCAACTTCGTAATACAGCGAACTCTTCATGCTTCAATTAGGCTAGCCCCTTTGTATCTGCGAAACGCTTCCGCACATATCATCGGAATGATAAGCTACTGTGTACATACACAACACTGAAGACAGCTGTGCAGCTGACGAGTGGAATGTAGCAAGAAAAAATGACTGATGAAATATTTCACTAAGCTGTTAATATGAAACCTGTACGTAATGATCCAAACATAATGGCGCGTCACAAAATTGGTGTATAGTGCATGTATTAATGGTTCTTCGTTTTAATTTCTAACAAGAAGGGTTCAGATTTAAATGTCATGCTGTCACATTTCTTTCATGGTTCACGCCATATCTAAGGCATTCGATCCTCGTGGGACGATTTTTCATATTCCCTGGTGATAACAGTCGGTGTTCTTTGTTATTACCCATCGTGTCACAACTGCTTCCACATCACCGTCTACTTTATATCCGTGGTAGCCAAGCTTCTGCTTTAGGGTTGGAAACAAGATAACGGCTCGCGACGAATGACCCTGATATAATCTGTATACGTTCTTCAGTTACGAAAGTGCGCACAGTTAAACTTATTTTCTGAACGACCTACGTGTATACTAGCCTTTACCAAACTATGTTTCGCGGACCACTGGTGTTCCGCGAGATGACAATATGTGTTCCGTAAAAAGTCAAGAAACCAGAAAATCACAGATTAATTATTAAATATGAATTTAGCATATCTGATCATAGTTTAAGATACTGTTCATATAGGAGTTCTACACGAACCTTTCATTTCCGTATTTATCAAAACGCACTGAGGAATGGATACAAATCTACAAAATGCGTTAAAACTGTTAAAAACGTTACGGCCAAAATAAAAAATTAACACTGATTTTGACCTAACATTTTTAACAGTTTTAACGCATTTTAAAGATTTTTATCCACTCCTCAGTATGTTTTGATAAATAAGAACTGTGATTCTGAAAATGACCTAAACTGTCGAAACACGTTGTTCAGTAAATAAATGAACGTAGGTGTGTTTGGACGGATTTTATCTTGATTCTGTATATAATACAACCGAATGACACCCTTTTAAAAAACCTTTCATTTGGCTATTAACAAATCTCGTTGCACTGACTTTTATTTGATAAACGACAGACCACAAAACATATCTATAAATATTTAATAAGATGAAAAGTGTTCCGTGACCAAAAAGGTTTGATAAACGCTGGTGTACAAAACAGGGATAAAGCGATGGATGTCCTTGAAGTGTTAGTACCAACATTTGTGGGTGCAGTTCACCAAGATTTACCGAAGTCCCTCCGAGAGGGCACGTCCGAAGTATAATTCTTTTCATTTACAATATTCACCGTTTAGCAAATAACATTAACTACCTTCATCAGAGTTTGTAGAACGTTGCAGACCTCGGAATTATTCTTACTACAAAAAGGTAAGGATGAAGGTCAAAACGAAACCGAAAGCCGTACAGTGACCAAGACGTTCTTGTACCGCGTACAAACGACACAAATTCATATTTAGGCTAAGCTTAATAAGTCTGACCTAAGAGATAGCTAGATGCTCTACGTGGGTACGGCTTTCAATACCTTGTTGCCCCCCCCCCCCCCCCCCCCCCCCTCCCGGCAGCACAACCATCTTCATAAAACAGTAACTTGCTACCCCACATTTCAATACAAAATGTCCCGAATCAAGTGAAGTGCACATAATCGTTGGTTCAGCGTTGAATGCCGAACAGATTCTGGAGTTCGTGTTTGCCCCATTGATATTTTCCAACACAAGGGAAACAGCGGGATATCGCTAGTAAACAGTGCAGCTCATGAACTCGCCAAATAGGCTGTAGAAATTGAGCCAAATACACCGGCTACGACGCAGAACAGGAGAAGTGAACAGTCCCCCCTGCTCCATCTCTCCCCACCTTTCCATCACCACAGTTAGTACACTGCACGACCAGTCCACTCTGACCGACGATGGGGTTAACATCACTTAGCAATGCAAAAGCCTGGACAGTGCGCTTCATCACACGTAGCAACAGCAACACTGCTCTGACAGACTGCACTGCGCTGGTCGTCACCCACAGCAAGCAGTTGCCAACTCCAAAGAAAATCTGAGGAGGCTGGGTTCCGCATATGTAGGCCTACAGCCGAACAGGTTTAAACGGTGTTACCGGCACAAGGACTAGAGACAGAGTAGCCCTATGTGTCAAAGAAAGCGGCTCTGTCCCTCTCTGGTTGCAAACAGCAACACATCCTGCTGGAATGCAGTTTTTTCTACGCTTTCTGTGACAACGGCACGAATGAATACAGTGCTCATCACCTTTGTATGACAGCTAGAAGTGTCTTTTATTTTCCTGGCCTTCTCATTTCAACTTTTCTCTCACGCGTACGGCAGCAAATTTATGTGGATGGGAATTTAATGAATTAAGGCTCTGGACGGGTTTGTATCCTTGATATACAAACAATATGAACTTGTCAATTAGCATGGCATCAAGCCCGATGAGTTCTTATATCAGAAATATGATACATGGACCCACGACTCATTTCACGGAACCGCTTCTGAAATCAATTTTCACAATCTGCAAGTTACTTGTTTTCCCATACTCAATCAAAAACTAAGCCTATACCGTTAAAAATTATTAAATCTGCATGAAAACTCGTAACAGCGAAGAAGGAATGTAAAACGGGACAAGGAACGAGGGACGTTGCACGATCACGTCAAAGTACGTCTATATGATGTGACATAACACCAAGGCTACGATACGAAACAGAAGCACATGCGTGTGCAATGCGCGACTAACTTTACACACAAACAGTACAGATGCATGTGCCTTCTTGTACGTCACCACTAAACCGCAGTGGTGTAGACCATAACCTACATGTCCTATTTATATAGCAAAGAAACAGTGCGTTTATTATTCGTACGTTGCTTTGAACACATTACTCAATCCGTCAGGACTAGTGGCTACATCAAAATAAGCCTCGCGGTAGAATTAGAAGAGACACAAAGTGACCTTTACTGAAAATAATATTCTGTTAATATGCTCACTAACTTATTCAACAAAGTACTTGTCATAACAACGGGCAGCATAAACACCGCAACAATTAGACCCGACCCTCAGCCAGTAAACGAAATTCAAATCCTGAAATCCTCCCTAAGTTTCTACGGATAAGGCCTCTGACCTGTTCAGATTCAGAAATATGAAACTACCCCACCCACTGTAATCGGCAAAACTCATTTCACTAACATATCTTAGTATGTTTAATATTCTCCTCCTGACTATTATTAGGCTTCCAACTCGTCGCTTCCGAACGGATAATGTATACTGCATCAACCAAAATTATGTATCCAGTTGTTGCTCTCTTTAATCCAGTCAAATATAGATCACGTCCACGCCAAAGCAAGCCCTTACTCCTATCAGAGGCCCTGTACAATGTATGAAGTTTATTTCTGCACAGTACTGTCATTATGTTTCACCTCCACTGGATCAACGCGTTTCTCTTAGCACTCTCTTCCAATACTGGACTTAATGCAACAAACGACTTCGTTCGTCTATCAGAGGAGGGGCACAATTTCGCAGTCTCATCAAGGCACGATGAAACCTAACACTGACAACCAGCATCTAAACACCAGTTATAAATCCTAGACTCCTTGATTTAGAAGTGACTGCCACATGGCCTCAAACACTGATACTCCATCCACCATGTTAAAACAACGCTTATGTAACAAATTTCTTTTCTTTTCACTTCAGAGCTGCAAATATAACAAATCTTGCCGATCCCAGCGGCCGCGCGGTCTAAGGCGTAGGTCTGCGGCCGAGTGCTTGCTGGGATCGTGGGTTCCAATCCCACCGGTGGCATGGATGTTTATCTCTTGTGAGTGTTTGTGTTGTCAGGTACAGGTCTCTGCGACGGGCCGATCCCTCGCCCAGAGGAGTCCTACCGAATGTGGTGTGTGTCTGAGTGTGATCAAGTGAAAATAAACAACCTCAACACCTACTGTGAGTAGGTAGAAGAGGTAAGGACTACAAAACGAAACAAAATATAACAAATATGATGAAAAGAGGTGGAAGTGTTCAAAACATACTTAGCTATCTGATCTCTTAAAACGATACAGTCACTTCCTTCTTAGGCCTAATTTCATTAACACGAAACTTAAAATTCATTATCATTGTTGTTTCAACGGCCTTTTCCTTTTAACCTCTATATTAAAACACAATGGCCGTCCATATAGGCTACCTACGGCCTAATTTTACGTCGGCGTGACTGACATATTAGTAAGTTGCTATACAAACAAAACCAAAACACTGTCACCGTCACTGTGCCTCACTGAGAAGTGACCTGTCTGCACAGGGCTTCTCTTGTGTTGGTGACGGGAAGTTATCCGGCCGCACGTGCATAGCAAGCATACGTCTATTATTGCAGGAGTCTGTTTCACCTTCATGCTGTGCAACGACCCTTTAAGGAAAGATGGCTAGACTCCAGCAACACGCGGTCCGCTGGCCACGAACGGGTTACGACACACCGGGATGTAACAGGTGAAGAAGCACGAAACTTTCCTTTTGATTATTTTTTGTTTTATAGTCAATTTCGTAATTACACTTCAACTCAAATTCTTAGGTTCTAATTTCTGTTATCCACGTCTTCTACAGTTTACGAAAAATTTCTGACTTTTTTTATTAAGACCACAAACAACACAACTGGAGGTGTAACACGTCTATTTGCACTGGGCGAAAGATTTTCAGAGACGGACAAAGTGAGTACGAAAAAATTAGTTCCCCCACCTCAAAATTAAATTCCAACACACTAACCGACGGTTTATTGAACTTCATTCATTCCCACGCACAAGCCGGCAATTGGATTTTATCGACAATTTCAGCAAAAGAAACGAATATAAAATGTTATAAAGTCCATTCGTTTCGTAGTCCTTACCTCTTCTACCTATTCGCAGTAGGCGTCGAGGTTGTTCATTTTTCACTTGATCACACTCAGATACACACAACAGTCGGTAGGACTCCTCTGGACGAGGGATCGGCCCGTCGCAGAGACTACCTAACAACACACAAACACTCACAAGAGATAAACATCCATGCCACCGGTGGGATTGGAACCCACGATCCCAGCAAGCGCTCGGCCGCAGACCTACGCCTTAGACCGCGCAGTCACTGGGATCATAAAGTCCATTCGTGCGTAATAAAAAATTAAGACACTGGAGTTAATGCCTCAATGCATGTTTCGAAACTTACACAAGATATTCACAAAGCGGGACAAATAAAACCAATCGTCCAAATGTTAGTCACGCTACTATATACACAAATAATCTGTAGTGGAAACATGCGTTACCAATAAAAATACTCATTCCTTCAAGAAATGACACTGAAGGATAGCAGGTCACGATTGTTTCATCACTAACGTGCTCTTCAACCAATATCTGCTACTTTGATTGTTTGTTTGTTGCAATGTCATTCCTTCCACGCGCTAGAAATTATTTATTGTTTTAACGACCCAGATAACAAAATTTCAAAGCACTTCGTGACATAGTAAACAGACTTCGCCAAGGCGTTCTTTACTTTCAAAATGTCGCACGGTTTTCCCGTACATGCGCATACGTAATTTCACTTACGCCCATAATAGGATAACAGCACGGCCCTACCTGCAGAGCGTTTCACACGAAACTCAGATGCTCATGTGTATTATATACACATCTCTTACACACAGTTTCACACTAATCGCACAAGGAATGTGGAAAGTACGGGAAGAAATAAATTCACGACCCCATGTGAAGTATGGCTATCACTGCACCAATATTCACGAAACTCAGAACCGCTATATGGTAAAAAATGGAGACTGTTTATACCGAATTTCACACAAATAGGTTACGAAATATTGACAGTACAGGAAGAAATTCATTTAGTCCCTAAAGAAAAGGTTGTAACTGAGCTCCTTTTCATGAAATTCACACCTGCTTGACAACTGCTTGTAAGAACTCCTACACATACGCGTAATTTAGTGAAACCCCGACAAACAGTGTAGGCGTTGATACAGAGTCACAGAAGAAGGTATGGATGTGCTATCGACATAAGAAGTTCTTTCACTTATTTTTCACAAAGAACGCCTGCTGTAAAAATCAACTACAACGCACATTCTGTGAGAACGTAACTGTTTCACACCAAGCAGATCGTTTTAAACTACCGTAAATTTATTGATATTCCGTTATTAACTGAAGCAAGCGGTGGCGCAGTTGGCTGAGGCACTGCGCTACAAGCCGGAAGGTCGCGGTTTCGATTCCCGACGGTGTCATTCGAATTTTTCATTGACATAATCCTTCCGACCGCACTACGGCCCTGGGGTCGACCCAGTCTATAACAGAAATGAGTACCAGGAATATTTCTTGGGGGTAGAGGCGGCCGGTGCGTAGGGCTGAAACCCATATCACCTTCATGTGCCGATTGTCTTGAAATCTGGGATCCTTAACCGCCTGGAACCCTCTGGGCCTGTCCAGGCCTGTAATGGCATAGTTTTACCTTTTACCATTATTAACTCGTCACGCCACAACTTAAGACTTACTCCAAAACAAAACTGCCACACTTCGTTCATTAAAGCAGGACGTCCACAAGCCCAGTACTTAGAGCAGTACGTTACAGATACGTCATACTTATTACAAACTGTAACATCGAACTAGGCAGTACACCAAGCATATCAAACTAATGAATGCTTTGGAGTAGACACGCATTCATTTTCACAAGAAGCACAAACTAGCACCACAACCATACCATAACTGCTACCAAGCCCTGCAACTGGAAGGAACACTCAGCCAGTTCAGTTAAATTAACATCTATGCAACTGACGATATTTGCACACGAAAAACTACACAATCAGCACAGCAAGTGTTAACGTCCTTTACTCAAACTGGGCACAATAATTCGAAATGGTATCTCTCTCCGGCAGGGACAGTGTTGTCCGTACAGTGACTATGCTACGGGTCGGAAAACCTAGGAACCGTGGTTAGACTCCCCGCAGAAGCAAATGATTTTCTCCCTTCTCCAAAGCGTCCAGACCCAGCCTCCTGTTCACTGGGTACTAGTGGTTATTTCCCTGTAGACAAAAGCGGCCGGGGCGTGTAGCTGACCACTCACCTCCATTTAAGGCCGACGTTCACAATGAGTGGATCTATACCTCCCTTATATGCCTTCATGGACTGCAGAAGGACAGATTTACTTTTCTTATTTTTATCGTTACAGCAACATTACTGAAAAAAGAACTCCATGCCAGATGGGTTCTGCTGCGAAAGCCCCTAGCGATGGTACCGAGGTCACCAAACATGTCAGGGACACATACGGAACAGCGCAGCCTGTTTGTTCATTCTGTTCGTAGCGCGTTGAGGTTCCGTAAGAAATGCGAGCATAGCTTAGGCTTGCCCACATTTCCCCAACAGCTATGGCCACAAAGCTCAGTCCCGAACAGTAGAGGCAGGTCTCTGTACGCAGAACGCAATCAGCACATTGGGCCTTCACAGTTAGCCTACTGTGGTTGTGACATTATTGGCAGTATCCTGTACATGGCACAGTTCCCACTACGCCACTGGCAAACTGAAAAGGTCATTATCAATAAGTGTGCAAGTGATGACGTTTGACAACCAGCATCTAGCATCTTCAGCCAGCTTAAGCCCATTAACATCGTCAATGCAACAAGTAACATTTGTCAGAGAACTGTAAACTGAAAAGCAGCCTGGCACTTGTAGATACGAAATTCATGAGTGGTATCTAAAATATAAAATATGTTTAGTAATAACATTAAAATATTGTAAAATATGAAATAAAGCATGGATTTCTTTTTCCAAGTAACATATTTCTTATTTTGATTTTCTTCCGTAGACATAATATGTAGTTGCGATGGTACGGCAAATAATTGTTAACATCTGGTTGCCTGTGAGGCTAAAGTTACTACGTACTTTGTATCTCCGTTCAATGCCATGCTACGTCATTCTAAGACGGGGATTAAATGTCGAGGTTTAGTAATGACAAAACTGGAATGCAATTGTCTCATTGTTCGTGCACGTTATCTGGGTCCCTATTTGCAAAGATTCAAGGCAAGATGTCACAGCGCAACTTACGTCACGTAAATACATGATATGTGGCATACTTGTCCCGTATTACGATACCAAGAATGGCATACAGTATTTGGAACAGCTGTTACCAACATCCATTTCGGGATAAATGGAATTACACATCAATGCTGTACAACTCTAACAATAACGCACTGCACTTAGGATTGCCTGGCTTCTGGGCTCTGTCCATCGTCTACGTGTTCCAAAAAGCTGAATACTGTGTGCTTTTTGAAAAAAAAAAGTCCAGATTTACGTCATTCCTTATAATAAACTTCCAAAATTATGTAAAATAGTAGACACATAACACCCAAACTTTTAACAGTTAACAAATTTTAACAGTGGGGAATAATAAGGAATACCGGCATTACAGTAGTGTCAAAATAAAGGCAAAATACAAAACCCAGAATGCAGGAGATTCCTGAAACAACCGTCGTTTCAAGTTCTGAAAACAACGGTAACGCTGGTACTTTGGAATATGCATGGCTATCAGCACGACAGCATTAAATATACGGTAAAAATAAGCTCACGGAGAATGCCTTTAATGCCTGTTCAGGGAAACTATTTCTGTATGTATACTGCTTGAGCGAGAAGTTCTACTCTTAAATGAAAATAAAAATCACATGTTTCAAATCACGGCACATTATGAGCTCAGCAAAGAATAACTAAGCAAATGCTGTCGCTGGGAAGTATTCAACGTGCAGGATAACCCAAGGGACCTTGAGGACACTGGACTTGACACCCGCTGGGGCCTCAGAAACAGCCCTTCTCTGTCTCTCCTTGTCACACTCACTTCGCGTAGTGCGGGTAGGCCTTACAATGCATGCTGTAAGAAACTGCTCTCCTACGACACATAAACTACTGGTAAATTAGAGACAGAGCAACGCTACGAGCAGGACTACACTTGTAGTTAGTTCTCGTTTTCAGAGTAACTTCACATTCTAAAGAAGGGGCGGGGGCCCCCCGCCTATGCATACCTCATTCCGAATATCAGCTTACCGGACCAAATCTGAGTCCTCCATCAAGCTTCGCTTACGTATTTCACTGGATCGAAGCTATTTTTGGACTAATAGAAAGACGGGATGCTTATTTACAAAGCAGTGGGAACTAGGAAGCAAGTGGCTGTTACACGGTTCAATATACTGACACACCTGGCATTTGCTTACACGGAATTAATAAAAAACAAGTTAAAATAATCAGCGTCGTGGCGATGACTCAAACCGAGCACCTACAGGGTACGAGTAAAGCATACGTAACGCTTAAGAAAACCTGCTCTGCCCGAAAGTTTTCAAAGATCACTTTAGCCAGATATTCAACAAAAAATGTCAATTAAAAAATTAAAAAAAAAGAACCCTTACATTAAAATTTATTTTCCTTACATCCACAGGCCAAAATTACGAATAAAGGCCTCTCAGGGGCGCAAGCCCTTTCTTGTTGTGTATCAGCGAAGTGTCAAGAGAAACTTTTAGACAAGTTCAGAGCTTCATTACCGGTACCTAAGGTTCCGTAACACTCAACATCAGTTTTCTGCAGCGACGTTCATTCTGTGAAACCAAACACACTCATCTCTAAGACGAATAAATCAATACTTTGAAATCTACGCGCCGTGCATACCGCCGCTACTACACTGGGTCCTGTATCAACCGGCCTACCGCCCATCCAATTCGCCCCGAGTAGTTCAGTGTTTACTAGCCGACTCCAATACCCAAGAACATTTTGCATTGTCTCTGACACCCTTAAGTCCGTGTTACCTTTTGTAAGCAATAGCATGAAATTCACGTTAACTGTTTTATGGATTAGAGCTGTGGACTCTGTGACATTCTGTAAAAATTTCGCAGACAGAATCCCGCGGCAGAATGTAGTTTCCTTCGTAAGCTTCGCCAAGCAGTTCAAAGACCAGCCAGACCCCTAGGACACCACCCTAAACAGATAATCTGGTAACAACCTCCTAATCAAACTTAAAATAAGTTTACATATTTCAATTCGTGTTTCAAGCGACATGCGATTTTTAATGACTTATTTTGCTTCAGACTCGGGAAACTTGCCTCGGAAACGTATGGCACGGAAAGGGCAGCTTTCGGTCACAATGTCAATGGAAAAACACAGACACCTGAATGGTATTCTCTGTTCAAATGTAGGGAAAACGGTTAACATTTTGGCGTTCGGTTCGCCCCCCCCCCTCCGCCCCACAGGAAGCACAGATGAAAACATGGACAAAATTAACAAAATCATCAAAGAAGGCCGCGGCAGTACCATTTCGGAGATAGCTGGCAAATTGTACGGAACACGCCAACGAATTCTGTAGGAAGAACTGAACAAGCGGCGGATCTCTGCGAAGTTGCTCACCGAAGAGCAGAAAGACAAACAATTTTTGGCGGCTATAAACACGGCTGCATTATCCTTACTTATGTGATTTGACCCCTTGTGATATCGTCGTTTCTGAGAATAAAATCACAGCTACTAAGGCGTCGTTTCTAGGATGTCGCTGAAATCGAGGAATGATTGGTGACAGTCCTACATATGATTCCAAAAAGTTAGTTGCAGCGATGCTTCCAGCAGTGGCGGAAGGCCGGACCCTTTGCATAGGTGAGGAAGCGGACTACTTTGCGGGGAAACGACCAATAACAAAGGTAAGTGTATAATTCGCTATCGACTTAGTCTGGGAGCTTTTGGATATGACCACGCACTCCTCTTGGTTGATTCTAAATGGTCTGCATATAGTCCACGTATGCAGTTTAGCAAGTGCATGGGTATAATCACGAATACGCCAAGGTCTTTACTCCAAACAGTCTAAAGGTTTATCCAGCTGGTTTACGTCCCACTGCCCTAGGGCCGTTAAATACCATATTTCCACCTCTCTGTATGTACCCAAATGATGCTGAGACGGGGCCAGGTAGTCTTCAACTATAAAAACACGAAAAATACGTACGGGCCTAGTTTGGGACCCTGAACTATTGGCACTAGAGTTCCTAAACTACACAAGACAAGCACATCATTACATAAGAGTGTGAAAACACCAGGGCTGGCCTAAATCCACGGTGACAACACGACTGACGCCGTGTTAATGCAATACCTCTTAAGAATGTGCGGACTAATTCCCCTCTAATGTCAACAAAGTATGGGTTAGAAAAGGGGGATGAAAAACTAAGTATTGAAGAGCGCGTTTTATTATATTCAGGGCCACAAAATAGACCATGCTGGTGATACACAAATTCCCAACAAAAAGAGAACTTTTCAATGTCGTTTAAAGCATTTTGATCTTGGAATTAGGTAATTTTAACCGTCTGTCATAAGGATATCTTAACGGATTTGTGGTGCAACGGCTGACAGAATGTAGGCCATTTTCCCCACATAGCCTATACGCACAACTTCGTTGCGAACTTGGCAAACAACGTTAACAGAGATTAAGGGTAAACTACGACATATCCTCCTAACCAGCGGAATAAATAACACACAGTGTCTGAGTATTTACACTGTCTACAGTGACGAAATCTGTTTACTTCTCATAACACAGTATAAAACATACGTCACTAACATATGCAAGGATAACGAACTTACGGGCAACTCCATGCAAGTCATGGATATTAATTTCACTTTTAATGCACGTGTGGCTTTGGCTCCCTTGGCTCAAAGGTAAATTAATAAATTATGTGCCTCCTTTCGTAAGGATAAGAAGGTACCCAATATGTTTCTATCACAGCTATTATTTTGTGGAGTTTCATGCCAATATTACAACACTAATCTGTCCCCACCGCAAACTGTGAAGAATATGTACGCAGTCTTTCTAAATTAAAAGAAATAGTCCGTTTCCTTGAGCGTTTTAACACGCGTTATGATTTCTTAACACAAGCGAAACGCACGCAAAATAATAGGTTATGGTTTTGTGATTTCACAACCAATAGACAGCTTCAGGTATTATCGAAATGACTTAGGTCTTACTACTTATGTTTCTAACCACATAAAATATGTCCTAATATGTTCAGTTATCGACCACAGCAACAACAAGGAATTCAGCATTGTTGTGACATCTTCTGTCATCCTTCCGACTTCCGTGCCGTTGGGAATACACATTGGCCAAAAGACCATATTTTGCGTTTAATTTCATTACTGGGAAACAGGTTGCACTTACAATCCCACTTTTATTCGTAAATATTTTGGGCGTACAATAACTGAAAAATGCTCTGCATGGAATGACTTTTCGCGTTACATATTAACAGTCAAAATATTATCGCTTGTAATGGTGATGGCTTCTTTATAACGACCGTAAAATACATAGAAATAAGAAACAATACAGCTTGTAGGAACAAAGTAACTTCCCCCCTTTTGAAGCAAGACGTAAAGTGACAGCTATTACAATTCTTTCGGGTTCCGTAAAATGGGTATGCTGACAAAATTAAAATACAGTACCAAAAATAAAACTGGATCATACACAATTAAATGACACGAATAAAACTTAAAAATGTATCTACCGTTATTTTATGCATGGGAAGGGGGTGACGACCACTTATTTTTACGAACTCCCACACATTTTACTCGAATAATTCTGAAAATGAATGAACAGACATGAAAAGTCAAAATTTCCACTTGTAAGAGTTTTAGGCCTACCAGCACTTCCTGTTTTGGCGTTATTCATAAAGTATACGACCAAACAAACTCATTATTTATAAAATAAAAGTACAGTACCGTGAAATTCATGCAACACAACACAATTTTGCCACCCCCTTAAACGCTTCATTCATTTCAAGTTGCTTTCTAAATCTGGCGCATAATCTGGAGCAAAACTTCCCATCGTTATGTACGACAGATGTTTTAGTGGAATGCCGATTTCAAAGGCACACAGAAGCCAAATCGCTACAGTTAACTCCCAGTGTACATGAATCATAGTCTTTTCCCCGTTAACAGTTGTTAGGGAAAACCTCTTCTCCGAGGATCTGATTTCCTCCACGTCATTTTATATTTCTCGGCGATACAGTTGGTTTTGAAATATTTTTTACTTTGCAATTACTACGTACTTTGTCTTTCCGCACTATTCTTTCAATATTCCAGGCTGTACCTTACCACAAAACAAACAAGCAATCTACTGTAAACTGTGCTACATACCTACAACGAGGAAAATCAAATAATTTTAAATTACGTAATGTTGAGTTTGCATTTGTACACAAATCCATTGGCCGAATCACAACCGTTATGTTGATCATACATGTGCACGAAAAGTCCGTGTGTACCCCCCAGACAACTAAATATTGCTCGGTAAAGTTGAAAAACGCTAACGTACGTTTTTAAAATGCAGTTGTGATCAGAAATTTTGGTCATGCTCAACATATCAGGGCCTTAAAAATCACCGCACGTTTCTGTAACAATCCACAGGAAACGGAACACGAGTCAAAAAACAGCTTTCCAAGAAATTAACCTCAGGCAGAATTCCCGTTACCGAATACGGCAAAACGCATAAGCAGACTGGTGAACGTAAGATGCATTCTGGTAACAGGTGCCTTACGGTCAGCACTGCTGTCGATTAATTATCATCTGCCCTCTCAACGTACATAACATGGGTTTGCAATACAGCGCACGTGAAACCCTTTGCATTCGACACGCAATAGCTGCAATGATCCGGTAACAATAATCTTATTTACTCATGTTCCACATGACACATACAAAAATGTTGGTACTTTAAATTTTTAACTTGTTTGAAATAAAGCTGTAATGCTATTTTATGCTCACCTGTTACAACGAGAATGTTATCCTGTCATGCCGCTGACGTTATGCAGATGATAGTGGTCCTGAAATCCTCAACAGCGTCTACAGGTCACAAAATGTAACAATGGCGTACACTACAGAACACATTCACAGAGTTAACCAACACTGCACTTCTCACTCGCTTTCTAAACAAACCACTGACTTGGCATCTCAAAATGGCTCCACAAAGTGATGAGTAATGCACCGAGCCTCGATGCAATGCACGAAGTACTCCACAGTTTGAGCGCTAGATGAAACCTACAGCCGGGAAGTGATTAACTTCACTGCAGACTTAAGCATACGTGGCAGGTTCTTCGACATGACCAATTAACAAGAAACGAAACAAACATCTACGAAACAACACAACACAGATCAGCATGAAAGTTAAATATACCACGCTCTGCAATTCTGATGGTCCCAAATAAAATACGGCTCTAGGAAGGGTTCACAGCTATCTCATGCCACAAGCACATAACGTTTTATGAACCACCGCAATCTAACTGGAGCCTGAAAAAACTATTAGTTTTGATGTGAAGTCTAGAGGAACTGAAGCACCAACAAACCACCGGTATTTCAATCTGCGAGTTTCATATTCGATACGTCGTTGTGGGAGAAGTCTCTCACGATATGTTGTAAATATAACCTCACCAGCTGGCTTCCTCCATTCCAGTTAGCTCTCTTTCGTACCAACACCGATACAAAAACGTGCACGGTTATAAACCCGACACACAGCCCGTTTAGAACAGATTTGTCACACTATCAGGCAATGATTATCGTTCACTAAATCCAAACTGAACAATACACGCAGGCGCCATTAGCGGAAGAAACATACACGAAAGCAGCTTTCAGCGCAGACACCTTCTTCCCTACCCTCGATGGCCGGGGCAAACAGACGTCCACTCTGTCCGACGAATGGATACGCTATGATTATCGTGTCCTGAAAACAGATGACAGGACGTAAACAACACAACAACGCGCTCCGCAGATGATGAAATTATTACAAAATCTCGGCTGAAGATGTCCACAGCTGCACTGAATAATACGAGGGATCAGCTCCGCGATACGAGGGTAACATCACCAACACAACTCGTTTACTTCTCTCGCTCACTCGAAATGGTTGGGCCAGGCAGGAGAAACGCGCTATGACACAGGCGCAGCGCAGGGGGAGAAGTGAAATCACCGCTGAGCCATTTCACATGATACGAACTATCGAGGACAGTGGAAAGACAGGTCTACTATTTACAGTCGCGTGCCCTGTTTGATGTGATTTCCTTTCCAATGCTTATTTATTATTTAATCTCTGATATAAGAGTCAGTTAAAAAAAGATCTTTCATGTACATACTTCATTTCGCTCACCACCATACACAGTACGGAATTTCAATTTAATTTATGTCTAAAAATAGTTTGTTTTAGAATACGAAAAGCTACGTGAGCCCCCTGCTGAGTCTCGCAACCACCGTCAGCACTTTGCGCGTGGTCAACCGCATGACAACAACGCGTTTTCCACCAAGTACAAAATACTGTCAAAAACGTGGACAATTGGTGATTTTCCACTGTTTAATGGTTTGTTTTACAGTGCTGTCACTAGCATATCTCACTACATAGAGCGGGATGTTGGGTGACTGGTGACGAATGAATTCGAAAGAATTTGGAAGCAAGTGATGGTATCCTAATCGAAAAGCACTAACTCGGCATTTGTCTGGGGGATCAGATCAGGCACTTACAGAACACAAATCCACAGCGTGACAGCTACACCAACCTGCTGAAATGATCTCGACGGATGTTACTGATATTTTCTGTTTTCTGTGATGCTAACAGCAGTAACCTCACACAAACCAAACTCGTCCAAATTTTATATAAATATTAAGAGAAGTAGGTCATTTAATTCGTGTACGAGAGCTGTCTTCAACAAAGTGCCATAAACAGGGCAAAGTAATATTTTGTTACTTAAGAATTCTGTCATACCAGCGTGGAATTAACGGCAACCGGGAAGTCGGACAGTATATAAAGTAGAAGGAAGTTGATAAGGAGGTCAGTTTCAAGTAAAGCAACTACGCGAGTTTTCTGACTTCCGAAACGGTGCAGCGTAGAGCTTGTTTTTCGGGAATACTGTGCTCCGTCCCTGGGTCTTCTTTGCCCAAAGTTTCCAGACAGTGTAGAGGCTTCATCTTCCAAGGATCAGTGATCGATTGGACAAGTACTGACCACTGACCCTTGAAGACGAGACCAGTACCGTACACGTTCTCGCAATCTTCGGCAACGACAACCTAGCGACAGAGCGCAATACTGCAGATGAAGGAAGTTTTAAGATAAGTAGATTCCTCGCTTAATTCACCCGCTAATACAGAAGACGAACGGCAGTCACGGTTCAGCGGTTTGAAACCTGGAGGCCATAATTTCGAGTGCGAACACGAGGGCTGGTTAGAATGACATTTTCGTGGTTTCCCTCATTTCTTCCAGATAAATTCTGCGGTAGGTCACGGCCACGCGACACAAACATTAAAAAAAAAAGTAAAAACAATTATTTTATCATACTGTCATTTTTAGTAAGTACAGTGTTCATTGGACAGCCTACAGATCTGAATCGGTATAGTGACTAAACTACGGGCTGGACGATTCACAGTTCGATTCCCGACAGAGGCAACAGACTTCTCTCATCCCCAAAATATGCAGATTGGCTCTGGGGCCCACCCAATCCCCCATTTAATACGTACGCGGGTGCGCTTTCTCCGGGGGGGTACAGCGGTCACGTCATGAAGTTGACGGCTCCCCTCCACCTCGTGCCCAGAACATGAACGAGTGGAAATGTACCTCTGCTCCCCCTATGTGCCTCCATGGCGTAACAGTGGTTTTACAGTTTTGTGTGTGCTCAGCAGGCAGAAGGCAACTCACGTGTTAAAAGATGTGTTTCTATCACTAAAAAAAAAATATGTATTTACATATAGAATTTCGCTACGCCCTGGTAGACGAAATCTTTAATTTTTTGAAAAGTACCCGAGACGGTGGCTTGTGCCAGCGTTGATCATCAGTTTAGGCCTACATACAATTTCGCGATAAGTTGTGCTTTGGTTAACCACGCCCTGCGACGTAACTCGAATTATAAGCACGACACAGAAGAATAAATCGCCAAGTGTCGTTTTCCGTCACATGCAGCGGTGGCGTAGGCCGTGAGTAACTCTGCAACTCTAACGGTTCAGACAGGAAGACGATTTACAGCAAAGACAGATATTCGATACTTCGTTTCGTGTGCTGACCCCTAACGTTAACGCCAGTTTACAGTCACGGTTTTAAACTTCAGGCCTTTGTTCGCGGGTTCAAATACCGCTCTATTCCTTCGCGTCTTTTTTGTTCTATGATAACATCCGTCTTGTGACGCAGTAAACCACCATCCAAAGTCATATTAATTTTTGTTTGTAGATAGGTTTAGGAAAATGTTATTAGGATGATCAAACGAACGAGGATAAAAAGGGAACAACATGCGTGGTGGATATTTGAAACCCATACTAATACCAGTCTGTAAATATGAAGGCAAGAAGTACATGGGAGACATGTCTGGATTGGAAGATAATAGGAGTATTTAGAAGCACCTTAAAAGAGGTGATTTTGGGGTTGTACGTTGGAAGTAACTGAGGCATTATGTGGCCCAGTTGCAAGTTCGTGTAAGCAAGGTAATTAGACTTAGTGTTCCATACATGGGAGAGAATTCGTTGACCAGTTGAAAGACTCTCGCTTCTCAAGAAGGCTCTACTCCATGCAGTAACACGAATTATTTGTGAGACTTAACAGGTCACATCACCCAGCTTCAGAAACAGAAAATAATATAATCATTAGCCTATTTCATGTATTCAAACCACCTGTATGATAACCTCATTATTAGGCGCATTGACGTTGCACTTGTCATTTTAAAGTGTGTCATTTAACGACACTGTTGCCAAGAGTTAAGAGCGTCCGTGATAGACGAATTCATGACTACGGAGAACTGGTGGAAAGGTACTGACAGGGGAAAAGCGAAATACTCGGAGAAAACAGACTCCTATTTCCAATTTGTTCACCATAAAACCTTCATGGACTGGCCTGGGATCGAAATCGGGTTTCCTTGGCGAAAGTTCGGCAACAAACATCTGGAGTCACGCCTTTTACTGTGAACGACACCTAACCTCTTCTTCTGCTCTCCAGCATGAAAAGACACACTACCCCAACAGATTGCTACACGGAATTTGCTAATATCAACGTGGCTTTACATCTACAGTTCCTATAAACCGTCCCCAGAAATAGAAATCTAAACATATTTAATATGAGACTCAACCAGTAAAATACGACAATATATTTACTTGATCGCGATATGATGCTTAGAAACTTTTATAAACAGGCAACAACAAGAACATTAAACATATCAACTATATTTGCATGGATGTCTTACACCAGAACGATAAGGTGGCTAGGCAAGACTGAGGGGCTACGTGTATCCCGCAAACTTGTGAACGTGCGCATAACTGACAGCAAGATACACATGGGCCAAGTGTGAGGTGTGTTTAGTATAAGGGTGGACAAGATTCGGACAGACAGAAAAATTAATGTTAAATTCCAACGCCGTTAGCAGGAACAACAATGCCGAGTGCCCCCAAAGTTATTGTACTACTAAGACCTCTGTAGTGTAAATGTTCACACCCTTCTGCTAACTGCCTCCATCTTACTGGTGGGAGAAACGTTTATGGCGCTATTGTAGCCGCTTACCCTAAACTTTCTTGTGCATTCGAAAATTTCATGACTGTTTTTTATTATAGTTTTTTGCGATTCTCTCTCGCTTGCGATCATTCCGAGATAAGCAAATCCGGCCCAACAGCAAAAATCATTTTCCACCCCCGACCTAACATGACACATTCTATATAAGGTCCACGTGGCACGCAGAACTTCTCAAAAGAAAATAATGGATTTCCATCGAAAAGAAACTTTAAGGTTGAAGTTGGATTTCGGTAACAAAAATTTTAAGCAAGCACTTTTACTGTCTAGAATGCTGTATAGCTACTACATATGCATTATAGGTGAAGAGACGCAGAAAAAGATACAGATTTGGCCAAGTTTTGGTCACAAGCAAATGATCTCTAAAATTAAGTCGGGCCGAAAGTCAATTAAAGTCATCACACATGTATCAAGTGACGTCTGTTCTAAAATTTCTGTGCCGGTATAGCCTAGCTGCCAAAGAATAATCTTGATAAACTGAAAATTAAGACAGCTCAAATCTATGCTTTACTGGGAAGAAGAGTGAGACAGAAAATTGGTAACGACCTCAGACAGGAAAAACTTCAAGCTGAAACAAAATGTGACTACAAGGCAGAAAAAAAACTCATAGACATCTTTGGAATAACAGAAATAAATCACGAGGGAATTTTAAAGAAAGGTCAAGGGAAGGACAGGAAGTTCAAAACTTTCATAACATGATGAAGAAGAGAAACGAAAGGGAAAGAAGACAAGCAAAGGAACTTGGGTTAAGTTGGAATTAATTCTTAACAGCTATGGCAACCACTACAGACTCTAATCTCACCCTCAGAAATTATGGCCAATAACAGCGAACTGTTTAAGAAAAAAATAACTATATGGAGAGTAATCCTTCATGAGAAGCTAACAGTTGCTCAGCTACTCAAGAAATTACAATGAAATCTGAAGGCTCGTCACCGTGATCGCGAGTGTTAGCAGCTGACAGCCACAGGCTAAACAAACCAAATCTAGGTTCATTAATACTGCACTGCGCAAGTGGAAATCTAGAAGTGTGCAGAGGGTTCAGATCACGTGGAATAAAATGCCGCTTCAATTGGTAGTTACACACGTTTCGAATGACCATTCTGCTTCCATCTCCAGCGCCCAAGAATTCCAAGAAGAATTAAATCTTCATCAAAATCGCTATAAGAACTTAAACTCGCCTAGAAGAACACAGTTTACACTTCATTTCTCGCAATTTTACACCCCTCGCTGGTCTATATTTATTTCATGCACGTGCAGATTTGATGATAAGAACTTTACACAACACAAACATCACAAAGAATAGAATTAAAGGTGGTCAATTTCATTTTAATTCGTAGACCGATTACTCTTTTTCCAATGAATCACGAGACAGGCAACCTGGCGAAAAAAAGTCTGTAGTTAAAGTTCTGCTAAATAACCACCTAACCATACATTATTGTTTTTTGTCTCAACGTACTTCACATATACATCCCGTCACAAAATTTTGCATTAAATTTATTAATAATGAATTTTAATTTTGTAACGGAATCTGAATACGCATACTTTAGCAGCTACTCATCCCCCGACATGCGTCACAACATTCTGTTAAGTCCAGAAGAGCGTTTGATGTTACACGTTTTTAGAACATACGGACAAACTTTTCGCGTTTTTGAGCTTCCGAGTTCAGAAAGCGACTACTAATATCTGTCTGGCCAGACCCGTCCTCTGAAGATCGACTGAATAATGTCGAAAGGAAGTGTCATGGCCAGGTTCCGCTAGAACACTATTTCATTGTAATCTAGAGTGATGGTTGAATAAAGCCTCGACATTTGTCATACAGTTCTTTTATTCCGCCAATGGCGTTGGGTCACTCCTAACCTTCTCTCGAAAAATTTATAGACTAACCCAGATTCCTAGTTTGACAGACCTCAAACTCGCACGCCTATTCAACCACGTCTTTCGTTTCAATCCATGGGCACAGTAATTAATTACGCTGTCACCATAATTTTCTGCTTTCGGGGAATGCAAACTTATTTACAAGCCAGATTTAAAGGACACAAGCTGTGAGTTTTCAATTTCCTTTTCTCTTAGGCTGTGGTTGGATTACCCAGGTATCAAGTCAGAAGTTTGGCATTTGTGAACTGACACACAACATTGAGCCTTCTCTGAAAAACTGGTATCATTCAATTTGAGAGTTCAATATAAAGTATAGATTACAGTGCACCGATATGCGGATGTACACAGCTCTTCATTACGTGTGGTTTTGGAGGTGAAAGATTCAGATGGGTTGCACGTATCTATAATACAGCCTATTCTTTGCGCATTTCGTGCAAAATAACGCGTACTAAGCCACAGAGCTTTCTCTCTCCTTCGTGACGTAACAGTCTTAGGCATGGTACCAAGTGCCCCACGTATCTGTGGAAGCCAGTTTGGTATTAGCATACATCAGTTTGATTGCAGAATGCTGTTACACAGCCTACTTCTGCTTGAGCCGCATACGAGAAGTTCAAACAGACATCAGTGCCTTATCACTGCTCGATCTTAATCTAAAGAATAGGGTTCCTTTTACAAGTTCCGAGTGTTTGTCTTTCTAACCACTGAAGTAGGTATGGGGATCAGGTACTACGCACACTGACTGACGGAATTCATGTAAGTAGGTACGAACAGCATGATACTGGAAACGTTTTCAACCCCGTGTCATCAAAAACTCCCACAAGGAGACATCGCTCACTTCTAAGCCCGGAAAAGGAGTGGACACACAAAACTGGGCGTTCGCTTGCGTGGTGAAAAGAATTTTTAGAAACACAGCTATTATTAAGACAGGCCTAATGCTTAAAAAGAACAAGAAAACAATAATGGGGAAATAGTTTGTTTTGTTAAAAAGCAAATGAATCTTTGTAAGTTGAGATATGGAATTACGGCCTGTAGAGTGAGAGGTTATAAAGGTATCTGTCAGGCGTCAGTAGGCCTACTGTTAAACCACAGTATGGTCCCACACTTGGGAGGCTGTAATACACCAAGACAATGGTGAGTGCCTTTAATGCCCATTTGTAACAGATGTTTAATTTTACACGAAATATGAACGACAAGTGTACAGTAATAACATTACCGATATTAGGTTTCGGAAACTGACAAGTAGTTGACCCACGCTTCTGAAAACGTTCGTATTTGTAACGCGAATTTTAAAAGCTGTAATGGCATTACAGCACCACAAGATCGAAGATAATGAATTAAAGCCCTGGCTTGGTAAACCTCAAACTTGAGCACTGCGCAACCGGGTAGTCGACCAGGTCTGCTTGCGTCTAGCCTGAGCAAACGAATCATCCTAGACACTCACAGTGCCTATATAACATTATTCTGTCTTGGTGTAGTGTTAGCACTCCTGCTTCGTGTTCGGGAAGTCCACGGTTTGAATCCCCAGCTGGAAACAAAACATACGGAATCAGGAATTTAAGATGATCGCGGTTTTCTCAGCCTCTGCTGACAATTTACTGCCTATTGCATTTCAATAGACCACGACCACTTCATTCCACGTCCGTTTCAGGTAACCGTTTACAGAATCATCGCTCTATATGCCATTAAACAAACAAAGAATCAACCAGACTGAGATTCTGTATTTCTCATTTGTCCGTGCGTAGGGCGTTCCCACGTGTCTCGTTCTCCGAAATATCGCCGTCTGTGTAAATGTGTGGAAATGTCTCTCTCATAAACTGAAATGAAATTTCGTTCTAGTTGTCATTATTTTTACAAACCTGCACATAATAACCCACACAGACCTCAGCAATTAACTCTTTGTGTTTATGATTTGGGAGCCTACCGAAAGTCTGGCTTTGTTTCAAGATCATGTGACTTCTTTCACTATCCAGAGTTGTTTTGTTCCGCGACGTAGACCTCCCAACGTGGGAAATTGAAATCACGGCCACCTGCTTGCACTGCTCTTCAGCCCCCCTACAGAGAGGCGAAGACTCAGCCACACTAATTTCACTGTAAAGAACTGAATATCTAGATGCCCAGAATAACCATTGTGAAAGTTTTTGTCCCATAAGATCCCCTGTTACTTTTATCTGATTGATGTATGGCGTGTAAATAATACCAGCGACAAGGAACGTGCAGGTGATTGGGAAGGGCCTGTTATAATAAGATTCTCCTAGACTGCAGAACTAAAATATTATTTTCTTTGTTATATTGTACCAGGCCTATTGGCTTTCGTTAGAACTACCAGTTCCATCATCACGCACATAACGGATGTTCGAACCATACAGTGACTGCGAAAGAAACTGTTCACAGACAGACAAGTTTAGTAAATAGTCATTGGAAATAATGGCAAATTATAATAAAGAAATTGCGTCAAATATTCTTCTGTTCTCAACATCCAAGATTCGTAATAGTTAATTAAACACATCATATAAGTAATAGGCTTCATATGGCACCAAAAATTTAACACAACGTACAGCATAAGTGCGTATTTGGGGGTAGCTCAGTGGGTGTAGTTACCCTGACATGGGTTGTACGACCGAGACATCGCGGTTAGAGTCGCGGCAGCAGTAAATTTCCTTTTTCACACTCTATAGACTGGTTCTGGGACCAGCAAAACTTTCTATTTAATGAGAATCCGAGCTTTTCACTCGGTGATAAAGTAACCGGAGCGCGAAGTTAAGCAACATCCTCCATGTGGTGCTGAGATAAGCATGGATGGAGCTATACCCCAATACCCCACATGCCTTCTTGGCGTGGTACTTCGTCAAACACAGGGAAAATTTTACTTTCAACTTAAAGGCAACCCTCGAACAGACAGCATATAGAATAATATTTCAACTGTCACATTAGTCAAGGTTTGACCGACAGATCGACATGGTAGGGTGAAGTCAACTGCCACGGTCACAGACGTATATGATTACTTATTTAAGAATCCAACAAAGACATAAATTTAAAGAACGCAACTTGAAAACTTAAATTAATCTAGAGATGACAAAAACATTCCTTCCATATCAGCTGTAATGTTTACAGGCCTACCATCATAAAGGGGTTCTCTCTGGAATTTGAAATTCATTAGGCCCTAGCAAAAGAAGATCTCGGCAGGTACGTGTTGATACGAAAAGGCCCGCATAATAGATGTGTAACTTCGGCTAGGTTGAGTTGTCTTCTTCTCCTCCTCCAGCTATAAGTCCACAGCCTTCCTTTTCTTCATTTTATTTTTTTTCTAGGCACAATGCCCCTACTGGGCCCTTGACCTTGTGCATGTACTGTATGTATTCTAAATCTTTGCTCAGATAAGTCGTAATACTCACGGGATGGAAAATCAATCTCAAAGCATAAGGTTCATGGAGTACTCGGAAGAAAAAATGCAGATCAACATGCATGGCCAAGCGGGATTCGAACCTTCTGTCTTGGGATTTAGTAATCCAACGTCCTGATGGCTATAGCTAAAATGTTTATTTCTGAAAATGTATCCAGGGCCGTATCTTCATTAGATGTAACACTGGGCAGACTTAAGTTTACCCACTTCTCCAAGGCTACCTGGACCACCTATAACAAGGCCGGTTGCAGTGTCTGCATTGTCAGGAACTGAATGGCAGGCTTCATTGTTGTATTTTTATACAGCACAAGAAAGCACCACTTTCCGTGGAAAGTTCAGCACATACAGTCCTATTACCGAAGGCCTATGATGGGTTTTACTCCTTAACTTTATTCGAAACATGTTGAACTAAATCTAGCTACACACCATGAAATTTTTAGCGTACATCGCCATTTACTAGATAGCTGACATGATACATGTCAGTTAGTGAAAAATAAACGTACCATTTTAGCTACACAAAACTGAGCTGAGCAGTACACGCGTGTTCTTGTCAGATCCCGGGTTTCAATCCAACGCAACGTCCACATTTCCTTTTTTATTACACCTCTCTATTTTCTTCAGACATTTGTTGACGGAACGGGATAGTGCAAATGAGTCAAACAGCCTTTCCCTCAAGCCTCGCCGATAGGAAATACGTAATTACGGTTTACACGCTCTATAATCCTTCCAGTAATGGACCTAATAGCTTGGATAACTACTCCGTTCACCCTTAAACGGTGGGAGTAATGTAGAATGTTAGATTGTTTACTACAGTACTTATCTATGATAAGGGGGGGAGAGGAGGGGGCGATGAGGTAAACATGTCTGTGTAGGACAGTAATTACCTGTACAGTCCTTGCCTAGGTCCCGCGACCTGACACTCCACTTGCTTTTTGAGAGTTCTGCGAAGATTCTAGGCCTACCTTGTCTTGCTGAACTCTTCTACAAGGCGGGCGAAGGAAACTTTTCTCGCAGAAGCAGAAAGACGAGTTACCAACGTTGTAGGTGCCCCTAGACAGCGAATAATATTTTGCAATAATTAAAATTGTACAATGTTACTGACCGTCTACGGGTAAAATTGAAGGGTTGCACAATATATTTTGTCAATAAAATGAAGTTTGATTGACACAGTGTACTGTGCAAAGTAAAATAAAATATTCCATACCCTGTAGACAGTATTACACAATATCAATTCAGTTACCGTCCATCTGCCGAGCAGTAAACAAGTCTCCAGCACAATTGTTCCAATGGATTTAGAAGCCAAAGCATTTATGAATTTCAGGTCTTCAAAAGTATTTCCAGGGCCCAATAAAAGCTGGATGAGAGTGACTGCTCCTCGCATCTTGCGTGTCCCATTAAATGATAGACCATCAAAGGACAAAGAATGTTGTAATTATTTGGCTCATTCATTCTTAAGTCTGTCATGAGATTTTCATTTGTGTTGTCTTCTTCTGTATCTTTATTT
Source organism: Coptotermes formosanus (assembly GCA_013340265.1). NCBI lineage: Eukaryota > Metazoa > Arthropoda > Insecta > Blattodea > Rhinotermitidae > Coptotermes > Coptotermes formosanus. Next base: position 2,033,261 of record BLKM01000638.1, read on the forward strand.
GGTCCAGCGGCGATTATTTTCCTTTTTTAAATACAGGTCCATAGCAATGGCCACACAAGCTGCATCAGTACCACTCAACATGTTTTCTCGTTCTGACACAACAGTAAAACTAAATATTACACAATAATATTTAGTTGCCTATGGAGAAACACACTGCACAATATTAATCCAAAGCAATAAAACTGAGCAATAATACTGACCGTCTAGGGGCCGCTTATGACTTCGACTGTAAGGTCAGTGTAGCTAGCATAGAGCTGTATTGAGCTACTACAGAAGTACAGAAGTACTGTCTTACAAATACGCAATATCTTCAATTATTAATCTTCGTTTATCATAACTACAATAGAAGTACTCGTACTCAATCATCTTCATCAGTGGACTCAGTCAATGACTTTTAAGATTACAGGTTCCAGCAGGATATATGGAAATTTCTCTTTCAAAATTCTGCTGCTGCAGTTCTTTCACGTGATGCACGCTATAAGTCCACGCCGAAGTCTATATTTCGTCTACTGCATGGGTCTCCAAACTTTTTATGTCAAAGCGCCACAGTGGTCATTGTGGGCTGGTTCGCCGGCCGCACGTGGAGAAATAACAATGACTGGTATACCCAACTGCCTAAATTATTGTGAAAATTTTATAGTGCATATACACAATTTACAAATATGGACGCGGGCTGCGTAATACAGCCTGGTGGGCCGCGGGTTGCAGACCCATGGTCTACTGCCTCTTACGTCAGCTGCTCCACGTCAGCGATCCTGAAGTTATGGTCCTTCAGCTACGCCGGTAGGACTTCCGGTGGCTTGTAGAGGCAGTGATGGAAGCAAGAGAACCACTGTGTGAACGTCTAGCATGAAAACGGTGTCCAATTCATAGCATTTACGCGGCTTATTCATCTTAACCAGCTGCAGTAAAGCTGCGGGTGTCTGCGAGGTCACGTGACAAATGTGTTTTACTGGACAGCCATGCCATAATGCCCGCCCTTCTCTTGTTTAAACATGGTACCTTTGTTATCAAAATGGAGTGGATGCTGGCGTTATCCAGTGTATTGACGGCCTCGGGAGCTAAGTATGGTAGAAAGCTGTTCGGCAAACTACACTTTAAAAACCCCCAAATTAAGAACTTATTTTTCATCGATTGCTTGGCAACGTGCATTTGAATAATAAGTTACAAAAATATTTAATGGTTCTTCTCTTCTCTTGTTGCCCATAGAGTTCATCGGGAAGGGATTAAAACACATAATTCCCATACCTCGCTCTAAATACCGCGCTGCTTCTCAATGAACTAGCAAACAGCCTGAATACAGTCAGCAATGGTTTGGTGCTACCAACATCTTAACCAGTTCATAATGAATATTCATTTTGTTTCCGTGCAGTTCACAGCAATAGAGGTTATTTACAAAGCAGTACAAAGTTCACGAAGCAGAAGTTTCGCCTTCGCTCATTGAAAAGAAACTTCTTGCAACAAGACGACAAATCTCACACTCCTTCTAGAAACTGCTCATTAGCAAGTTAGTTTCTTTCCATATTCTACCGTCGAACTGTCTCGCTGTATTTTTACACAGCAAAATTCTACGGAACGAATTCGTTGAACTTTTAGTAACAGAATGAGTGCAAGTGTACGTGAGATGGAATAGAGACATTTGAGGTGAGTACTATACCGGACGATGATTAAAAAGCCTGTACTTTTACAGGGATGAATGCTCACCGTCACTTACAGGCTCGTACCTAAGAGCGATAAAACTGCAAGAGAAAGGAACTGCATGTGTATCACTACCTGAACTTTGAAATCAATAAGGTACCTGCATATCCCATGAACTGCAGTCCAAGAAAAGATTACTTTGCCCTCTACGCAACGTAATATCTCTACTATCAATTTGCTGTGTGAGTAGTGTAATTTATGATTCATGCAGTGTTGATCTTATCTTTCGAAACACGCTTTCCTAACTGACCATTAAGGCAAACAACAGATAAGCCCTAGACCGCAAAATCGCAAGGAACATACGTAAGATAGGCCGCACTAAAACACAACTTTCTACAACATGTCAAATACAGTGGATTTTGAATTCAATGTGGTGACGATCACTAAGTATTAAGGCTGCGTTAACTAGAAACATACCAGTTTTTTTGCGCGCTGTAATTTTCTACTTTGCCATTTACAAGAGTCCACCAGTCTGCTTGTACGACCGTGTTACACATACTTATGATAACATGATTATCCTATACAAACATTTTATCATTTCCCGAAGAAAAGTTGAAAGATACGCTGAAGTAACTTCATGAGTATTACGAGTGTGTCTGTGCGCAAGTTTAGAAATAAATATTTTTATTTTTATGATGTAAACTTGCGATATTGTCATACTGTCGCACTTCATAATGACGTTCATGATGCCAATATTTCGGACTTGAATAAATGTTATTTTCTGGTGGTCGCGCTTTGATGGCCACTGTTTTAATTGATCGATTTAATACAAAGCTGTAGTGTAAAATCTGAAATTGGTTCAAAACTGCAAGAACAATAAAGTAAAATGATGCAGACGTATCAGTATCTATGTGACTACAAACGTACGTTAAGGCGCAGGGTTTGCTTGCTGTCTTACATCTTCGTGACAGACTATTTAAACATGCCGTTTAGCCACGCTTAGTAGTTACCAGAAACAATTTATTCTAGCTGTAACTAGTATCAACTGCTCAGATTATGTGGCTTTAAATGAGAGGCATAACGATGATCATGAATGGTGATGGCGTGTAACTTCGATGCTGATGAACGCACGATTCAAGGTCGAGTGTAGGGTGGACTAAAATCTCGGGTTCGAACCCTTCTCCATAAATGGATGTTTTCCAACACTTCTTTTTCTGAACTGCTCTTTGTAATTAGGGGAGTTAAGGACTTGATGTCTTGTCTAAGACGTCCTCCCACTTGCCTAAACATGACTTAGAAAAGAATATTACAGTAGAAGCTTAGACTCGGCTATAGCGCTATTAAAACCAAATAATGCAATAACGCATGAAACCAGTTTCATAAATATCATATATTATTTTCCCACCTGTATTTTTATTTGGGATATACGCTTCGCTTCTCTTTCCCCGGCATGATTCCCTTGATCTGTGTTGTTGTTTCTAAGGATGTTTAATAAATATATGTTCATAACAAAAGTTCCCAGACAATATTACATGGGGATTTTACGCATCCAAGTCAATTCAGTGGTTTGGGCTACAGACGCCAAATGAGATTCGCAGTCACAAAATATGTTCGGACGTCTCCTGTCTACACTACCACAACCAAAGTTTACGTCTTGCTACTGAAGCGTGGTGTTTCTCATCTCCAGTGCAGGAAGGTTTCCCTTACTTTAAACCCAGACCATGATAATGTGAACTAAAAAATATTCTCTCTGGTATAATTCAGTCTTTGTTTTCCAGTCTCCTTGAATTTCAGTACCTGCCACTTCACTGTGGTTTTTGAGCAGCGCACAAACGCAAAGTCATTGTGACATAAGCTTATCAGGATTACAGAGCCGCGATCTTGGAATAAACATCGGGACCTCGACGGGTTTCTTGTTGGCTTTCCTTCCTTTCTTTGATCATCCTGCCTCTAAAAAAATATGCTGTGTTTTCTTGTTCGTACTTGAAGGACTGCAGACGTCTCCAAGTTTTCTGTAGTAATTCGTGTTTCATATAGCATCATTAAACCATTTAAACTCCAAAGGTAACCGCCTCTTTCAATATTAAGAATTTTGAATTTTTGTAAAAAGGTAATGCAATCGCATTACGGGCCTGGACAAGCCCTTAGGGTTCTAGGAGGTTCAGGCTTCCAGATTTCTAGACAATCGGCACTTGAAGGTGGTAAGGTTGTCAGCCCTAGGCACCGGCCCCGTTTACCCCCCCCCCAGGAAATACCGAAAGGATTATGTCAACGACACTATCGGGAATCGAACCCGCGACCTTCCGGTTTGCACCGCAGTGCCTCAATCAACCGCGCCACTGCGGCTCCTTTGAATTTTGTCACACCATTTATTTATTATGTGTTTCGCGTGATTCTTACCATGTCAAACAATTATGTCCCTACACAGCAATCACTGCCTGTTCTTTCTAATGAATAATAAATGTGTTCTCTGTGACGTAAGACCTGAATTTTTAGGTATATTGTAACTAAGACAAATGTCAGTCTTCAAAGGGTTAATCATCTTGCAGCTGGGTTTTTTAAGAATCTGAAGGTTAAAAGATAAATAACAAGTTGCCTGGGTTTTTATGGGGGTGTGAAATTTTGTTCTAAAGGAGACGGGCCAGAAGTGAGCACGTTTCTGTTACCTGAGAACCAGACACGTCTATTTCGGAACGACTGCGGACCAGAAAACTTTGCAATAAAATCTCTTGCCTGTGACGTAATTCGAGCCCAGATCTTCCAGCCCGTAGCCTAGTCACTACACTGTCTGAGCTAACCCGGCTTCTCTGTTGCTAATTACTACGGACTACTATAACTACTGCTGCTGTAGTAGCTGCCGAGGTCTATCAGTGTTGGCGCACGGCTCGCTGCAGCCGCTAGGATAAGGTAAAAAGAAACAGGCATGACTATGAAGGTAACTAACTGTCTTCTGGAACTTGACACCGTGTGTTCTGGTAAATACCGATGTTTTAGAAGAATCTGCTGCCTCAAAAGAAGGCAATTACCTTTACATTCGCCGCCGTGAAAACCGCAAATCTCACTCACATGATTAATTATATTTACTGAGCTAAGCCTCCAGTACGTACATGTCTGGGTGACAATCTGAGGTGTAGTTGTCACTGATCTGTATTCTGGAGGTACATGGTAAGAAACTCGCTTTAGACAGAGCAGTCTATTAAGTGTGTCATGACTTACATCCTGGCGAATGGCGAGGTAAGTGACCGATATATTGACAGACCCAGACAGACCAGTGGTCACACTACTAACTGCATAATACGAGTATGTACCATTACATAACTGAGTAATAATCTAGATAACCAACATATGGACAATTAACTAAACTTGAATTTCAACACCAAACCAACAGGTGGAAAGGGTCCAAAGCCAGCTCAATTCAGTTCAAAACACCTTACCTTCTTAACCTAAAATAAAGATCCGCATTATTCTCACGACTGTTTTGATCGCAGCGTTGCCGATTCGTCACTCACGATTATACATGTATTAGAGTAGCACACACATTTTCTCTGTGCCTGGCATCGTTAAATAAACTACGCAGCAAGCAACTGAAGCTCCAGTAATTTGTTATCCCAGTCCCCACAACTACAGGTTCCTCCCCATCCCAAACTTCCCAGCCGATTAAAAAAAAATACACAACTACGACGCCATGTACAATCAGCGCCTGTCTGCCTTGACTAACCTGCAACAGGCCTTCTGTAATTACATGGAAATCGTTGCCTCTCCGAATCTGTCCTGCGTTAGACAGGTTACCCTCAACGTTCGTAATTACTTTCCAGGATAGAATGTGTTTATCTGCAGAACGAAAGCCAGCAACTAGAGTTTACACTACACTGAGTATGGCACTGAGAAAGAAATATGTACGTGAGGAACCATGGGTTCAAACTTGAGATGGTAAAAGCTGATCTTTAAAAATCTATACTTAATTCAGCACAATCGACATTCCAGCAAACAACCATATCTGCATGAATAATGTAGGACAGATTCCAGAGCCTCAAGGTAAAATGCATCGTACCGGGCGGACGTCTTCTGCACGGTAGTTACGCGAATTCCCATCCTGTTCTCTGAATGGACGGTCCACTTGTTCCTTCCTTGTTTAACTGTTGTCTTCAGAAAGTACGAGCAGTTCCGAGCAGAAATCGTGTTGCCTACTGGCCTATCTCACAGAATGTTAGCCCTAAGGCAGTGATAAGCAGCGCACGGGCCACTTTCCGCATGTGACCTGCCAAAGTTACCGCTGGGGCCCGTGAAATGTTTATGAACACATTTTACCTGTGCTCCCCCATCAGAATGAAGGAAAATGTCTAGTTCTTTGGTGACTTACACAAGCATAGTTAAATCTGGTAAACACTGTTTAAGTTGTAACAGGATTCATGCATAATGCATGGACAAATATCGTACGTGGAAACTTCACGGTGGGAGGAGTGAGAAAAATACGGAGCGGCAAGCTGCAATATCTTATTTACTTTTTCATTTCTAAGTATCTTCTCATAGTAAATTTCATTTATAATTTTATAGACTGGAATTCTGTGTATTTCTTAAAAATATCAGTGACAAGAAAGAGGACAAGCTTCTCAATCATGTTTTTTGAATTCTTAAAAAGACTGCAAGTCCTAAAATTTCGAAGATAATTAAATGCGATATGCATCAATAACACAGGGTGCTTCAAACAACACACCTCTACTGCAAAGCAAAGGATTTCTGCGGGACATTCTACTTTTGTTCAGTTTTTAACCTTTCTTATAACTGTTCCAATATTTGGAATATAAAAATAAATCACATTTGGTGTCTGTTAAGGGAAGACCTTTTCATAAATTTTTTTCCTTTTTATGAATTTGTACTACTACTACCTGATGATGGCAGCATAAGCCGAATGAAACACGTTGCAGTAAATATAATGGATACATAATGTTCACAGCTTTGTGTTGCTCGGACCCTATAATGTAGGCCACCTTCAAATCGCTATCAGTGAAAACTTTGCCTCAAAACATAACAACAATTTATGCATACAAAACAACGCCACTTACATTATTTCATGTGGCAATACCCGAACTTCCTCCTCTCCTAAACGTGGCAGTAGGCGCGACATTTTTTTAATATATGGGTAAAGACAAAGCAGAAGTTGCGAGTCCGTTATTGCATCCGGAGAAGGGAGGGGGAGGAAAAGTTGTGCTACAAACGCCATACGCCCAACCTTGGAAGTCGAGTCAATTATGCTGTAAGATTTTGCATAATATTTTTAATTATGAATGCTCAGAGTTGGGAAACAGAGTCAGTTCCTGAAATGCCGTGTGTACCTATATCAAACGTACGTCCGACAGTGGGACAGCGCACTAGGCTACGGGCTGGACGTTCCGGGATTCGGGCCCGACAGAGGCAAAAATTTTCACTTTTCCAAAGCGTCCAGTCCGGCTTTGGGGCCAACGCAGCCCCATATTCAGTGGGTACCTGAGTTCTTCCCAGACGCAGAGGGGCCAGAGCGTGATATTGACCAATCACCTCCCTCTAGCGCCGAGGTTAAGAATGACTGGAACTACACCTCTGCTCCCCCATATGTGTTCACTGCGTGGACGGGAACAACTTTACTTTACCTCAGGCTGTAAACACGCTGAAAGCAACACTCCTACAATGACTCGACCATTGATACAAAACTTCATAGAATCACTGACCTTAAGTTTCTAGCAGAAGCTCAAGAAGACATTCCGGTTAACGGAACGTAGACACAGACTACCACGCCACATCGAGCTGCACCTAAGCAATGTGGTGTGATAACGCCACGAAATAATGATAAGAACAATTGTCTCATAAAACCAATACGGATGTGCGGACATTTTCGTGGAAGTGGCCGTGTTTTGGGTGCACGTGTTGCACTTGCACACCGCTGTGGCAGCAAGTTGTTTGTTGCACAGTCGCGGCTGAGAGGCGGGATGGTTTCCCATGGCAACCACCAGCCTACCGGTCCGCCGGCAGGGGAGACAAAACCACCCGTAATATGCTTTAGTGAGGGTCGGAGAACTAAACATATTTAGACCACGGTCTAGGTGATATGAACCAACGTGTCATGCACAAACCCCTCCTCATTCATCTTTAAATTACACGGATTATAGATAAAGCTGGAGTAAGAAAATAATTAACACGTGATATAAAGAGGCCTGTATGTTTTTTAACAACAGTGTATCAGTTAATGGTAATATTTCTCCATTGATATTACAACCCGATTTGAACATTGCTATCATTGATTAATAAGTGCAAATCGACTTAAATGAGCTATAACATTTTATAAAGTAAAAGGAATCTCGAAAAGGAGTTTCGAGCAGAAATGTTAAAATCTTCTTCCCTGTTGTACAGATTTCTAATTCTGCATGTTCATTACTATTATTTCTGTCCCCCCCCCCCCCGCCCTTCAGTGAAGAGCTTATCACTTATAACAGATTCTGGCTGGACCTATGTCATATTTGTCGTATATTAAGTCAAAACTGTGATTTCAGGCTTCCGCCGCAGGTAAACAATTACCACATAACGCTGCGTAATGTCCCAGAAGAACGCAGATCTCTTACCTCAAAGCTGCCCATCATCTCCATGTTTGAAATTGGCCCTTTTCATTCTCGACGTTTAATCATCTATTCAGTCTCACCTCACATCTCACAGCAAACACAATTGTTAGTTGTCTTAATAAAACAGTAACAGCACCTTTATATGCAATGCTCCCCATTTCCTAAAAACCGCTGATGTCTGGAAGGTGTCCATTCTTCTTCCGTTTGTCCGTCTAATAGCAACGTGTAGGTGAAGGTGAGTATGGCGCGTTGGTGGAGTGATACTGACAGGGCAATGCCAAAGTACTACGAGAAAAATTGTTCCATTGGCAATGGTCCACCACAAATATCATATGGACTGACCTGAGATCGAGCCCGGACATATCCATATGAGATCTGTGAGGCACCGCTGATACTCCAGTGCTTGTAGGTCTTAGCATGTATCTCATAAGCAGCGACAGTGTAACAATAGCCACGAAATGTGACTCACTCACAAGAGTGTCGGCTATCCGGGGTCTGACCCCCATTTCCTGGATAGATTTCGATAATATTTGGAAAAACATATTTCATAAGCATCCTACAATCACTGCTAAAATTTCACGCTACCATCCTTATTTTCTAAAGACGTGTGGCTTCTAAGGGCAGACCTACGAAGAGATAGATACACAGTCAAATTCTTTTATTATATTTATGTAATGGGGATACGAACTGGATTAGAGGACCCGCGATCAGTTCCAAGGAGCGTGTATTCGTTCGTACGTTGATGCAGCCAGACTGCGGTTTTCATGACAGCAGAATTATCAAAATAAATCAATATACGTTTCCTCCTCATGGATAATTCCGAGTAGGTACTTTTTTTAGATACGTACAACATGGGCTTAGTTCTGTGAATTACAAGGGTAAATATAAACATCCAGGTTAAGTCCGTGAATTCCACGCAAAGTAACGAGAGATAATAGCATTGCGGCTCTCAACTACGTGTCTCACCTCCTTGCATGTAACCTGTCCAAGACTTTTCATGCGTTTACTTCGCACTTTAACCACCAGCTGCTCCTATTGCCGCTGCAGCCGCCGCCACCACCACCACCACCACCATTACTACTACTACTACCGCTACTACTAGTACTAGCCTGACACACTGGTGTGGCGGAAATGGTCTATAATTTTCTCCTTCCCGCAAGGGAAAAGCAGTCGGAGCCTGAAGCTGAACATTAGCGTCCATCAAGTGCCTAGATCTGGAACGAGAGGAATTTTATCCCCGAGCTCCTTTTACTGCATCTTGTCACAGTACTTAGACAAGAAACACCGAGTTTCCTTTTTTGTAGGGCCCAGTCCCCGATATTAAACCCCTAAAGAATGTACCGAAATACATGAATCGTCATTGCTGAATAATCTGCTACAAAGTCACTTGAATTATTGGAAATTAGTGGATTTCAGCATCTTACGTGTAAAGTGAAGGGGCGATAGCAGTTCCCTGAAGTTTTATCACCGAATGCAGTGCCTCGATGCTAATAAACGAATAATAAGAAATCACCAGTTGCGATATTCTTTGGAAGTTGTTAAAAATAAGTTTACAGTGGAAGGAGAATGATTGACACAATTGAGTCTGTAGCACCTTCTTTTCATAGCCATGTTTTCGGAGTTTAAAAGCCAAAGGCCAACTGCATAATCGTTACTTTCCAATGCAATCAATGCACACTTCATCACCGTCGTCGCCTGTTAAGTTAGTTATCAGTCGAAGCGAGAATATTCGGGTTTCGTTGAAAATGACGCCCCTGAAAATATTTACGCATCATACGTGGTAAAAGTAAAGGTAAGTTTGCGTGCGTATCTATGGTCTGTTGTCCGACAACGCGGTTGGATCACGTTCGCTTTCGATTTCTGAACAGAAGCCGACTACTATAATTCAGGTTCTCCGTTCCTTCAGCCTTTTCATAACAATAAAAGAACAGTACCTCAAAACACCAGAGTCAGCATCCTCTAAACAACCATCATCCTACTCTTTAATCTATTTCTAACATTTCTCACTGCACGCTACACAGACCCCACATCTGTGTCAAATCCAGCCGAGTTTAAACCGAAAAAAAATCATAACAAATATGCGATACTTTTCTCGATTTTCTCAAAACATGAATTTCTCACACATGGTAATGTTCTCCTGTGTCTATGGACCGTGACATGAATAATCATGTAGGAATGGACGTATAAGTCCACGCATTCTAATCTCTGTCACTTGACGACAGAGATAATGCCGTCAAATTTAGCCCCCGTACCAACTGGAGATTAGACTAGCAGAACATTTGGATTTGAGGAGGAGGAAGTAACCAGTGAAGGCACAAAATTGCTGTCTGGGACATATTATCAGTTCCCTTCATACAGTACTCTTAGGGTGGTCACATGAGAGAGTATGAAACTAATAGGATGGGGAGTTTCAGCATAATAAAAAAAATGTGGAAATAATTCGAAGACATAAATAATTTAGGAGGCGTAGGCGAAAATAGTAACATGCTGTTAGAATTACATTACGCCTATCTATTTAGCTATCGGTTTTGGAGATATTTAACGACGCCATAATAACTCAGAATACGTGCATATATAACACAGAATGTGAGGATGCTTAGTGAATAGTGGACTGCAAAACAAGGCGAAGCGATCAAAAGTGGCCTAGTTTGAGGAATTATTCGTACTTTTGTCTACAGCATGGTTTCCCAAACTGTGGTGCGTCAAATATTATTTACTGGTACGCAGATTTAATAAAATATCGAAACATAAAAAGGACAAAAATTTTAAAAAAGTAAGTAAAACACAAGCAACGTGTATTTGGTAATACGTGGTATTGCCGGCAACATGTTATAGCAAATAATGCCCACTGTCAACCAGTTGTTCCAATTTAAGTTTTTCTACTTAAGTATAAAAATTATTTGTGGCAAAGTGAAATCGTTATTTTTCACTTAGGCGTAGCCAGCAAAAAATTTTGAGAACCCCTAGCCTAGATAAGTGAGAAAAAGAGACCAAAAACCTTCAGTCAGAGTAGCCAGCCTGCGAGCCGAGATTTGAACCCTAAGCTCTCCAGTAGGAAGCATGATTCACTCCAAGTGTACGCTAATCACGCTTCGTGCTGCAGAGTGTAACACTCGGCCAGACAATCGGTACAGTAGTATGACAGTTCATAAATACGTTTTCTGTGTGGACAGAATATAAATTCACAGGACATAAAAATCCTTAGCTAGCTTCTGTGACGGTGACGAAACGTCGTGCTCTAAACAACATGACATTTCTGAAACGGTTGAGTAGATATCGGAACCATCACGAAATACAATTGATCTGTAGCTAGAAGTTAGTTTATTCATTAGTTGTTCATTAGTTAGTAAATCAGCCAGTCAGCCAATTTACTTACCAGCCATTCAGTCACTCAACCATCAGGCAGCCGGCAGTGTAACGATTTAATTGATTTGAGTCTCACACAGCGCAACAGATACTAAAGTGATAACTACATGACGAATACACGGAAGATGGACTGTAAATCCCAGCCAACCTCTTAGTCAAAGGGTAATGAAGGACTTTTCCCCGGTGGTAAAGCGGCCGTAGCGTGAAGATGACCTCCAAGTTGTGCTGGGTTTCAGGAGGAGTGGAACTGTACTTCCACTTCCCCATACAACTTTTTGGGGTGTACAGGTACAACTTTACAATGAACAGAAATGTATTGGAGAGAGTGGCGTTTAGAGTTTATCTCAGTAAGGATATAGTGGTTAGCATTCACATTTCGGAAAAAGACTCTTTGAATTTTGGCCGAGAAACTGGCTAGCACGACTAAGAAGGGGAAAATTTCACGCCATCTGACTGTAAGCACACTTTCCAACTTACAGACTTTAAACTCTGCTGCTTTCAGTTCTCATACAACTAACAAGGATAATTTAAATAAATAAATAAATAAATGAACAATTTCCCTCCCCTTTCCAACTGAGGAGGGAACTTCAATTACAAAGAGGAAAATTGCCGTAAAAACACCAACACAGCAAAGTTACTTTGTGAATCTCAGTTCTTGTTTGTTTACTTTTTTACCTCTCCCTTCCTAAAGCAAACTGAAATGCTGAATGTGGAAGGGAGTGAAGACTTGACAGTGCCGAACACACTACTATATGAAGCTGCCATTTTTGTTGTCGCTAGCCCATAATCTTCCCACGAAGACGGCCATGGTTCGAGACTTGGCGATCCTGTTTGCACCTTGTTGCAGTACATGAAGCTGAACTGGGCCATTTTTAATGAAGATTCTCCTTTCACTCAAGTGCGGCGTTCCTAACAGTATTTCCCATTCATCTTAGTGTAGCATCCCGACATTTCATAAAGACCTACACACGTTTTAATATCTGTGCTGTATTCGTCTTCGTAAATGAGACGGACTGGGCACTTTGTGGGGCACGACCCGAGGCCAAAATTTTTTTAACATAACTTAGCGCTTTCTGTGAGGTGCGAGGTGAGAATGAAATAGTTGATGTTGGGACATCGAGGATGATCAATTGCAAATGTCGAAATATCGGCGTTTTTAAGAGATATCTATTGTAAATTCCCCCGTTTAAGATATCTCCATTATAACCAATTGTAAATTTTTTGCTCATTTAAGGAGTAATATTATAGTGTGTATTAAGACAATCCGTGATTTTCTGGAAAGTATTTACAAATCCGACATCTAGGAATATCGGCAGAGCGAACACACTAGAAGTGTTAAACACTGCGGAAATTCCCGAATTTGAATACCATTATGCCAGTTGCCTGGAGAAAGTGCGGAAGACCAAGAAAAGAATCGATACAAACAGTCCCCTATCAGACATTTTAGTACCCTGAAAACGCAACACGAAACTGAGTGTTAACCGTCATACAACATTTTTCGATCCTGAATTTTCGGTTGTGGCACCACTCACAAGACATAGATAAGACTCTATGTCCGGAGCATTCCTATCGTGTGCACTGAATTGGATTTTCCTCAGACCAGCCGCTGCCGGAATTGGCTTAAATGATTTACGAAACCCATATTTAAAATCATTCCGAATATCTGTTGTAAAACGCAGTTTGAGCCTTTATAATCTTCAACCTGCTGTGCTGTAATTTAAGAACAAGAACTATTGAGTTCTAATGTTTCAGATGGTGTGAGCACAAATCCCGCTGTTATTTCTATAACGGTCTAATGGGGTAAGAATAACTTACAAGATGGCTATATAGGCTTACGGTAAATGGCATAACCTCACCTCTACCGCCACTCAAGTCTTAACACTGGTCGGAGTGGTCTGAAAGGCTGTGCACTTCAAATGGCAACTGCAAAACAGCAAACAACGGCTCGACGCTATAGCAAAAATACACAGCGCCAACATGACTAGAAAACAAGATGTCGGCTGCGCAAACCGCAGGCGTACTACACTAGTAGCCTATTTCGAGCGGAATATCTCCACCGTCCCCATCCGTACCACCTACCGCAGCAGATGTTGCTGAAAGTGGCGAGACGTCAAATGGAGCTCGGAAAATTAGAGCAGTAAAAACACTAAATAACAAATTTTAACGTAATCCCTTTTAATCATCAGTATTTGGGCTAGAGACACAACGGGGCCAGAGACTGATGGCGGCTTTGCGTAACATGACCAGTTGAGTGCTCCCCAACTTTTCGTCTGAGGACGACATAAAGATCGTGTCTTGAAGGTTAGGTTTACCGTTCCGTATTCTTGGAACACTAGACGACGGACAAAGTCCAGCAACTATTCAGTCCAAAGTTTAAGGTCATTACGTCCTGGAATGTGACGCCGTAATTAAAAGGCATCGAACGCCGGATGACCTAAAATATTTGCCACCGTGTGAGCCTCAAACGTGATTTTATAAAACCCATCGTTTATAATGAAATTCCAACAACCATTTTTTCATATTACACATATTCACAGAGGTTTTCTGGGGTTCTCACAAAAAATCAGCATGGAATATAATCCTTATAATAAAGTAATGTGGTCAGAAATGGAATGTTTGAGACGCAAATTTCTAAAGAGCGGTTCATTACGTAAGTTTCTTGCCTCCAATTGCTAATTTGATTTGTTGTGTGTCATGTGGTTATGACACATATTAAAATTAAAATGGAGTATCAGAGGCGACTTTTAACTTAATTCCTTATACATGAAGCTACACAAATCCTAGAACTGGTGAAATGATCTTATTTTGGTACGTGTGCATGTCAGTGGGATCAGTGCTGAGTTCCATCATAGGTATACCCCTATTTTTATGGCCTTCTTCTGCTGTTTCGAATTATAATTAGGCTAATTCTAAAACTAAACGTCCTGAGAGCTATGCCACAAGTCAGGCGGCTGGTCAGCGCCGGCGTTTCTCCGTTAACCTTTCAAAGCTTAGCGGTAACTTTACATACGACCAGGTTTAACGTTAAAAAATTCTATGTGGTGCCCACATTGCGTTTATGTGTTTTGTACGGATCTCAGAACAAACAGCAACTTTTGCCTTATAAAACATTAAGAGACTGGCTTTTATAACCGAAGTGCAGAGTGTTTACAGCGCGGTGCGCACTGAGTCCTTACATAAAACAGATAAGCTTCGTCTTTAAAGGGTTAAACATGGACGGTCGGATTCTATCGTAAGTCAGTCCTTGTGGGATTTGTGTTGGACACACTGACACTGGAAAAAATTTGTCTCCTAGTACTTCGGTTCTCCCTGCTAATTTTCATATCGTTTATGCTCTATATTTCTTCATCTGTTGTGCATATGTGACTAGGCCTACTAGGACGTTTAAGAAAAAATATCGAAGTATGCATTTTGTGTTTTTTGCACCCTTTCTTATCAAAAGTACTAAAGAACAGTACAAGTTATGAACGTATTTTTATTTAACTTACTCTGTTTTAACGTTACTTGACCTCGCCTTGCAAAATTGTGCTCCAAACACGCTTCATAAAATTCTTAACCTCCGTTATTCCTTCAGGGCGAGACGAGCATTCACACTCACACCAAACGCGGGCGCGATTGTATTTTATTCGCTAACAAATGGGAAAAAGAACTGTTCTCAAAAATACATTCTTTATAGTTAACTTTCAATGCCGCTTCCTTTTCCCGTACCGTATATACCTATCTGGACACACAGCAACAATTCTTATGGTTCTTTGCGTCCGTCCCTCAGAATTCTGGTCAACTCCCTCTCCTGTCACATACCTCTTGTAACACTGCTCCCCTCCTGTATGAAATTATTTACACCCCGAAGTTTCAAAACCACCTGTCAATGCACTGCAATAGATTTTACCTGAACAACAAGTTCCTGAACCTTCAATAGTTGCATCTCACCTGCTGAAGTCCACTGGACCATGTTTGGGTGTACCGTGCGCGGTCAATCGTGTGGCAGTGGGGCAGCTTAGCTCCTACTAAAGAGAATACCCTTACTTAGGGCTCTTCTAAAAGGCATTCTACTTGAAATTAAATGATAAATGGACACAATCTGCCTTTTAATCAGCCGACAAATCATATATAGTTTATACATTCTCAGAGTTCGTGGTTAGGTACAGCACGAATAGGTTCACGCTCAGACTGTGAATAAAATATTAAACCACTGTAATTCGGTCATACAGATCCTAGGTTTTTGACAACGATTTCGCTCTAATTTTATCATTTATATTTATTTTGACTGTTTCCACTGCCACTAATGTAACACGCCAGAACGTTTCGGAAACGGCTGTTTCCTTCTTCAGGAAAATAAAAACTTCTCCAAAGGAAGTAAACAGTCGTGACAGGGGAAAATTCAAAATAAATGTAAGTGAAAAAAAACACTGTAATGTTGTAAATGGATCACAGCTGTTCAGGAACATTAACTTTGAGCCTAAATATGTTGACACGAAAAAACTAAACACCTCGCAAAAGGCTCGTAATCCTGCCTCGTATTCGGAAAGTATAGGGTTCGAACATAAATCCCATATTTTCAGAAGGTTTCCTTAGCTACTCCAGGTACATTATGGAATATTAGCCCAAAATGGGTCAACATCCACTTCGTTCTAAGTCTTTTCTATTGCATAATTCACAGACGTACTGCCATTCGACTCTATATAACCACCGAAATTGAGTAAATGAAAAGAGTAAGAAAAGAAAACGTATGCATCCCTTTTTCTGTTGTTGTAAGCTACGTGAAAATCAGCGTACAAGAATAAATTAATATGTTGATGGCTACAGGAGTAGCCCGTTGCACTGGATTTTTAATTGTCCTTTAACGACGCTGTCAGCAGACTGTATAGACTGAACAATTCTGAATTACTCGTATGTTAACTGTATGGCGACAGACTGAGTCATCGATAACATAATGCTAACATCAGTATCACTTTATTATCCAGACAAACACAACAGTTGAACATTATATGCTCATTTATTTACTATTGTGCAACACATTTCGGCCTTTTTATTCCGCCATCATTAGGCAGAAACACAAGCACGTAATCGGAAAAATATGCTATGGAAGAGGCCTCTTCTACACATTTAGCATGATAATATACGTAAAATTACCTATTACAGCTATAATAACTAATTTTATGTATTCTGTATTTTATGTATTATTAAAGCTTCAGTAGCTAGTTTTATGTATTTTCTCACGCTAAATGTGAAAAAGAAGGACAGACGCCTCCCATAGCATACTTGTCCGACTATGTACTTGTATCTCCGCCTGATGATGGCCGAATAAAACGGCCGAAACATGTTGCAAAAAAGTAAATAAATGAATGTGAAGTGTTCAACTGTTGTGTTTGTCTGGGTAATAAATAGATATTGATTAACTAGCAGAAGTGGATGAAGTTACCTACATAATGGTCAGAAGCCAATACAGACACAATCAAATTACATCAAATTACTACCTTTACGACACCAGTTTGCAAGGAGTTACGGTTAGCGCAACGAGTCAACTACCATGGAAGCGTCGTCTTACGCAAGACAAATAATTAGAGCACAAACTGACTGTATTGGAACACGTTGACAACTGGCGTCTGTTTACAGAGGGCAATTGAACTAAATTACTAATAACAAATATCATGAACTCTGTAACCTTCAAGAACATCTTCATTAGTTCGTCGTTGAGTGGATGTCACTGCACAAAAGGAAAACTCAGCAGCGGGAAATTAACTGACAGTCACAAAGGACTTTCCTGTGACAGGAAATCATACGCCAAGTGGTAAGATAAATACGCATACAGCTAGCACGGCTGATGCTTTTTTTGGGTGAACATCAGAAGCCTACGCCTCAATAAAGTCACAAATTTGTAGCTGCGATGCAAAGTTTGCTACTGCCGGTGCCGGGCGACACATCATACCAAGAGAAAGAGTTATCTGTGTCGTGTGTACTAGCATGATACGGCGGGGGCGAGTGCATTCAGGTAAACAGCAAAATACATGTTGAAGTAAGCAACTTCACTCCACCTCAGTGCCAACCGCATGGTGCACCAAGTTTCATAAGCGAAGTTTTCAAGACTGTGTTAAATTAAGTAAGAACCAAGCTTTGAAGACGGCTGTGGGTGTGGGGGTATAGCTCCACTCCTTCTTAACCACGACACTAGATCGATGTGAGGTAGTCAGCTTCAAGAACCGACCGGTTTATTCCTCTGGGGAAGAGTCCCCCTGTATGCACCCACTAGGTACGAATATGGGTTTTCCTAGAAACGATCTGGAAAAAGTGGCTAAGGCGAAAATCCCAGCCTCTGCGGGGAATCAAATTCCGTCCTGCATGTAGCCGGTCACATATTGATACTGAGTATTCTGGCGCTCCAAGGCTCTTGAAACAGGGATGGAAATGGTCTTTGATTGTTCTATGCGATCGCCACATAAAGTGGCTAAAAACAGGGCGAAATTTGATGAAAAAAAATACTACATGCACATTTTACAAACTCTTAAGACACAAGGCTATCCTTAATAATTTACGCAAATCTGTGTTAAAACTGCTTTCACAGATGATATAAGTAAGATATTTACCTCTTGACTCCAAGACTGACGTGGTTCTGCTAATTTTTCTTTTCGCCTCATAACATTTTGAAAATAAGATGCTCTAACATCGTATGTCTCCTTATTTTCTCTGAACTCGTTACTTCCACGCGCCTTCCAATTTACTATAAACATTTAGTCCGTGTCCCGAGCTGAACTCGAACCCACGATCCCAGTGTTATAACGAGCTAAGACTGCGTGGCGAATGGGAACGGCAAATAGAGGACTGGGCTGTGTATTATGGATGGTAATTAATACCAGCATAAACAACCTGGGAGTGCCCTTTCCCTCTACTTCTAGATTTTCGGTGATCATTTACGGAATGAACAGCAAACTGCATGTAAGTCAGGGGTGCAAAAACTACAGGCGCCAGGTCGCCCGCGTTACAACATTTTGCACGGTGGCGCCTAATATTCGTGGGTTCTCAGGACTGAGCTTGCTTCATGTCAGTCTCCTGGAGCCTATAATTTCGAGGTGGCTCCTAACTTACTGGAAGAATTGTGCACCCCTGACACAGTCACAACAGGAAAGCGTAATTACAGAAACCAAGAATCACGAAGCGACAGATGTCCATGGATTCTTTCCGTGAATGAGGATGAATGTCATTTAATGAGCTGAGTGGGGGGGGGGGGCGGCTAAATATTCTTTCTGTGTGAGAAGCAATTTGAAACTGATTTTGCTGACACTGTAACTAAGCTAGAGACACCACTTTGCGGCCCTAGAAGCTGGGGAAATGAAGCGAAAATGAAGCCCCTAAACTAAGTCTCGAAATATAACCTTTCCGCCTTCGTCTATGTTTTTACCTCTCGATTACAGTAGGTACAATCAATCCTTGAATCATACGATAAGCGTAATACAGTCGGGTTATCGTTCAAGGGTACTAAACAAATTTTAAACTATTTTAGAACAGTGACTACTTGCTAAACTTCTTTACAAAAAATACATAGTTACCCACCTCCATAAAAGCTTCCTAAAATATTTATTAACACTGTTTGCGGATTGCGTTACGTGATTCCAATTCTTCCCCTGTTCTCTTCGAGCACGAATTCAGCCGAGCGCCGGTCGCTGGCTCGGCGCAGTCGGTCGGCGCGCCGCGCGAGGCAAGTGGGTCAGTCGAGGCCGGATTCAGTCACAGAAGGAAACCAGATGAACCAAATTAACCGCGGTCCGTTTCGAACTAGGCCTGTTAAAAATTCCGATTAATTCCAACTCTAAATATTACGTGAAGTCTGTTACGCGTGCGGAACCACATTGATATCTGTTGCCCCCTGGTTAAAGACTGAGGCCGTGTCCTTAAAACTACGGAATTGAATACTTCACCGCCGTTCGCGCGCCATTTGACAGCACAGCTATACTACGTTGAATTGTTTGCAGATGGAATCTGATCTACTTAGTGATATTTGAGGTTCTTATGGACGTGAGGATTTAGACTGGGGTCTTCTTCGTTACGAAACAGTCTGTAGATGCTAACAGCGTTTCGGAAGAACCTGTGCCTCCCATCTTCACTTCTATCCCAAAGCTCGCTAAAGGGAAGACAAACCCATGATCACAACCACATTTATGCTGCTCGTATGTTCATATTCGTTTCCCTTTATAACAGTAATGTGAAATTTCGTTGCACTCCATGGAAGGCGCATGAGAAATCTGAGATACAGCACAGAAACGCAGGTAAGTTTTCACGTAAAGGGATCGTTAAAGTTGTTCGAACTATACAAAAACTGAAATGATATATTTAGCAAAATTTTTTTAGCATAGAAATGTCATAAAAATCCTTTATGCTTTTCTCGGGTTGTTAGTGTGACAAGGAAGATGGACAAAAAAGCACAGGCGCCTAAAGACTAAATATTTAGCAGATTTGTCGACCGTATTTGTCTCGTTAGGGGATTTGCCCCATTACGATGAAACTGTAAAGTCAAGGTAGACAAAAACTGGTCACGAGCCAATAATGGGGTTCGACACCAGGACATGCCGACCGACTGCCCTTCAGACGTAAGGTGACTACGATTCCGTCTTCGAAGAGGATTATTTTCTGCGATGAGGTTTACAGCTTTGCAGGCTGTAGCGTAGCTACGGGTAGGCTAACCTGCGTGGGTCTGACTTCGTTTGCGTGTTCGAAGCTGCGGGGCCACGCGTGTGTCGTGGGTGAGTTACGTGGGCAGCAGAGAAACACGGATAATCTTCCAACCTAAATTCTGCAGGTCAGCCCTCAAAAGACGTTAGCATCGGAAGAAAGAGATATGATTTAGACTGGGAATTAAAATTTGATGCTCCACGATGCGACGTGAAGAGGTTCCCTCTCACAGAAAACAAATCTTCAAAGTGCAGAGTTCCAAACTTGTAAGACCCAGTGCAACTGATATTGCATCGTTAAATAAAATACGAAATTACATCAAGGTATATCTACATACACAAGGTATACACAAAAGAATGATGCGGTTTCAAAAGTTAACAAGAAATTTATTTCTCACTTTACACGGGCACAACGTACACCGTCAGCAGCGGCAACTGTCCAAGTTTCTCATGCGTTAATCACAATCCTTCAATGTGTGCACCCTGGGTCACACGACACACATCCACACGGTAATCATATTTATCCCAGACTCCGTGTAGCATGTCCGCTGTAATGGTCTGCAGTGCATGTGTTATCCGATCACGAAGTTCCCTGAGGGACATGGGCAATGGTGGTACGTAAACAGCGTTAAAGACAGAGTTTACGTACCACCATTGCCCATGTCCCTCAAGGAACTTCGTGATCGGATAACGCATGCACTGCAGGCCATTACAGCGGACATGCTACACCGAGTCTGGGATGAATTTGATTAACGTGTGGATGTGTGTAGTGTAACCCAGGGTGCACACATTGAAGGATTGTGATTAACGCGTGAGAAACTTGGACAGTTGCCGCTGCAGACGGTGTACGTTTTGCCCGTATAAGGTGAGAAATAAATTTCTTGTTAACTTTTGAAAACGCACCATTCTTTTGTGTATACCCTGTATTATGTACAGGTACATATATTTGCTTCGACAATTTGAGTAGAGGAACAAGTACTCCATAACGCTGGCTTCCTCGAGCGGACAGCAGTCATTACGTTAACAAGAAGATTCCTGATGGGAATGCAAGGGGGGGGGGGGCGCTTAACACTTACCACATAAGTCCGCCCCCAGACCGTGTCCCCAGTCAGTATACTCGAACATAACTCCCTCATCTTTTTGTCTACCTAAAGGACGAAATAACTTAACTAAATAAGACACTCAGTAAGTCTTTAACTAAACGGTTCCATGAAGCAGATTCTTTCAGGAGCTAATAAACGCTCAGCTAATCAACCAATTTTCTCCTCCCCCCTTATTTAACAACAAGTCTCATTACCTTGTTCATAAGAACCCGAAAACAGCCCATATCCCAAGCCATATAATTCAGTCTATAAATTCCACTCCTCATTACGTGTTTTAATATTATAGGCCTATTCCTACCTACATCCAGGTCTTACAAAGGGTCTCGTAGCTTCCAGTTTTTCTGTTCAAACCCTGCATGCATTTTCAGCACTCCCATGCGTACTACATACGCCGCCCGTCTTTCAGATCACAATCCAAGCAAATTGATGCAAAATACAAATTATGATATTTCTTATTATACAATTTTCTCTAGCCCGTGTTACTTCTGCCTTCTTAGGTCGAAATATTCAACTCAGCATGCTGTTCGCACCTTCAACCTATTTTAACACCGTTCATTTTTAAACAGCAGAGTAACTTTCAATTTGACGTGTTTTTATACCATCATTCTACACAAATTGGTGTTGTGTACTAAAACGGTACCAAAAAACGATCGTCAAACTTTCAAATTACGTTCTTTCATTAAAATGAGACCAAATTTCACACCCAATAAAAGCAACAGGTATGACCATTTTGGTAACTTATATTTTAATTTTGAAGTTGTTTGTTGGTAGCCGGGAACATAAAATGTTTACGAAATGAAGAGTGGCAAGCATTATCTGAATTTAATGTGCTCTGAATTTCTTCGTTAGTGTAATTTTGATTTGCCGCTGACAATCCTAAATATTTGAGCTCTACCACATCTTCAAATTGCATTAACTACCTGTATATTACGGATTTTCAGTCTTTCTGGTGAGGAGACATGAACAAACACGTCGTTTTGTCAGCCTTCACTTCGGGACCAACTCGCTTGCTAGAGTTTAACAGAGTTTCTGTTTTTCCCCAGTAAAGTGACACCATCAGCATAGATGAGATACTGGAGTGTTCTCTCCATTTCCAGTCCCTCTTGGTTTTCTTCGTCCTTCCTAATGATATATTCTACAGCAACCTTAAGAAGCAACGGCTGTGAGATATGTCCTTCTTTCAGACCATTGTGTCTAGGAAATGTATTACACACACACACACACACACACACACACACACACACACATATTCACGCCTGTAAGGCTTTTGCTGCTGACTAGGTTTAGTTTAAAACACGTTTTTTAATTCGCCTTAACAAAATTCTTTTTTTCTCTACAAAACTCCTCATAATTATTGCCCTATTTACACACAAGCCTACAAAGTGGCCGCCTAGCATATATTGCACCAAAACGACACGATGAATAAAACAATTACTCTGGAGAAAATTAATGTTTTCAGGCATTTGAGAAGATTCTATTGTACAAGGGAAAACATTTCGTTCAAATCTGATAACCTCTTAACAGGCTACAACAAAATGTTATCCGCTTCATCGTCATTGATCGCAAACGCTTTGCTGCGTTCAGTGCTGCCGTCTGAAGTTAAAGGTCATGATCTCTCTAAGGCGCTATAAGCGCCTGCCTAGTTCTGTGTTACATCCAGAATATTCGGTTCAACCGCAAGGGACTTCCAGAGTATTCGGTTCAACCTCAAGGGACTTCCAGAATATTCGGTTCAACCTCAAGGGACTTCCAGAATATTCGGTTCAACCGCAAGGGACTTCCAGAATATTCGGCTCAACCGCAAGGGACTTCCAGAATATTCGGTTCAACCGCAAGGGACTTCCAGAATATTCGGTTCAACCGCAAGGGACTTAGTCGTCCCACAGACACACATCCCTATTTAAAAAATATGTAAAGAACACCTTATATTAACACCAGAAATTCGAAAAATCAGGTCCGGTTGTAAGGTCGATATGTGAATACGAAAACAAGTATACAATCTTCAAAGTCACAGTTCTATTTTACGTAGTTTCTGTTGACCAACAGGTGCAGCAATATCACATCAATATGTGTCAATATGCCTCAGATGTTTCGGCTTACTGTCACCATCCGAAGCTTTCCAGAACCCAACATACAGATCCAACTACATAAGTAGATACGCAGTAGTTCAAAGAGTGAGGCATAAGCATTTAACAAGATTACAGGCCTCACGATAAAGTGAAAGTACCACGACACAACTGAGTCGTTTGAACACAACTAAACCCCTTTCTTACTACGTAACGCATGATAATACAGCTGTGCTTGTATCAATACGGCTCACTCACTTGCGTTTTTTTAAGAACATATTACTGAAGTTGTTCCTGTTCACGCCATGAAGGCATAGGGGGTGTAGACCTACAGCTCCGGTTATTCTTAACCTCGGCGCTAGGTGGAGGTTAATGGACAATATCACACCCCGGCCGCTCTATCAGAGGGAAAGAAACCCGATACCCACTTAATAGGAGGCTGGATATGTCCCAGAGCCAGTCTGGACGCTCCGGAGAAAATAAAATTCTCTTATTACTTAAGCACATATTCCGCACAGGCTACATTAACCTGGACGTAAATAACCTCAGTTTCGCATCCCCGCATTGCTGTATTTGTAAACGCACAAACAACATTTTATATATTTAAAGTTTTACATCTTCCGTGCAGTTGTTTGTTACATAAATTTATTAATCAAACAACTGCCGCACAATTAATTTATATAATATAATATATAATAACCAAATGACGTGTATATATTAGAGGTTCTTCCTACATGTTGGAAACAAGATGTTTGGAAAGAGATTTTAACAGATTTTAACAATTAGGAAGTACATGAGTCAGAATTATTATGTATTCAGATGACTGGAATTACTTCCGTTTCTGGGACCGCCCCTAAAATACCGAAAGGCTTTCGGTGAAATTTTTATTGTCAGCGATTTTAATCTTGCTTCATACTGATCTACTGTAACCCATAATAAATACACGTTCAAATGTAATTTTATTGACTTATCGAAAACGGCTCAGCATATGAAACATGAGTATACTTCAACAGCAAATCATAAACATAATGACGAGTACTTCAAACATTTTCGAGAACGTGATTACTTATCGAAAATACAAGGAAAACAAATCTCTAACACCTTGTGGCGATTAGATTTAATCTGCAGCGGTAACAAGTAAACCCCAAGAGCCATGACGCACAAAAACAGCAAAGAGCACATTTAGAAAATAAGTAGGCATACCGCTATACACACACACGCACGCACGCACACACACACATATTACGTGCTAGTTTGTGGTAACATAAAATTATCCGTGTGTTCATTTAGTCCTTTTTGTACATAGATAACGATTTTTAATTCATAACTCTACGCCAAATATTATGTTTGGCTGCTTACCCAGCATTCGATAAGTACCGTCTCTGAATCTTCCGTCGATGACTGGCTATTCTGGCTGCGTTTCTTCAGGACAAATTCCGGAATAAACGTTGTAACAGATTTAAACCACTCCACTCTTTGTCCCACCGACAAGTACATTCATAAAAATTCCCACACTCCTCATCTTAGGCTGAACGAAGTAGACCTCTAGACTCTACGAAGCGCAATTAACTGAAATAAGGAGCGTGTTCTCAAGACCACGCAAGTTTCCAATTAAATTACGTGTTCTATTACGTCTTTAACAATCGGTGTTTTTCTCCTTCTAATTTAATGCATAAATGACACCCTCCTTTCTTCTTACGTCCCACTTTATAACGAATTTCCATACATCCAGTCCCTACCATAAAACTCAGTTTTTCTTTTCAATTATAAGTTCCAGGCCTGCTACAAAATTCTATACCCCAGTTCGTCTGAACTCTCTGTAAAGCATTATTTAATTTTCAGGTCAAAGATACCAATGTCACTGATTCTTGGAAAAAGTCAATGGCAATCAAGGTGAAATTTCTGTGTTAGACGTTTTCCTAGAAGCTCATTTGGAAACTAATCCGATTGAACCAGGCTGGAAGGAAGGCATTATTGTGTTCTGCCAAAGAAATTTTAGTTGTAGAAGTCAACTGGTTGTGTATGAGATTTGAGGTCTTCGAGGTGGTGAAAATTCATATCACCATCGTCTTCTGAGTTAAAACACAGTCCAAAATACCCTGAAGATGGTGGCGGTCCGGCGATAAAAATATTCCCTGCATTATCCTGCCTGTTCAGGAAAGTTAAGTGAGCTAGAATTTCACTTACCCAGAACACGCAACTTCAAGCCAAAACTTGTCCAAATGGAGGTGTCTTGCCGCCCCAAAATACATTATTTGATACTGTCAGAATTTCACTTTCCATACACACCACTCCTGCACCCTCTCCTCCCCTGTCTCACCCCACTACTACAACTAAGGTGGTTCATTCCTGTACAGGGCGGCTGTAGTTCCTAGCAAATGCGGAGCTGCGAACTCGAAGGCAAATTACCATTTACGGATTAATCGTAACACTGTCTTCAAGAATTGTGCGCTTCTGCAAAATTAGTAACATGATTCTGTGGCTGCACCTTTGCAGATTTTCGTTTCATATTCCATAAGGCAAGTCTTCGAAATAGCTGCAGTGTACACCAATTACTAGGTAGCTACTTTGCATCAGAAGACATCAATTAAAATACTCGTTTCATTTCGTAGTCCTTACGTCTCCTACCTACTCACAGTAGGTGTCGAGGTTGTTCATTTTCACTTGACCACACTGAGACACACCACAGTCGGTAGGACTCCTCTGGACGAGAGATCGGCCCGTCGCAGAGACCTCTACCTGACAACATAACAACACTCACAAGAGACAAACACCCATGCCCCCGGTGGGATTCGAACCCACGATCCCTGCAAGCGCTTAACCGCAGACCTACGCCTTAGACCGCGCGGACACTGGGATCGGCCAGCTTCGAATGTCGATTGGAGCACCGGCCATGCTGATTGAGGTTTCTCGGTAGTTACATTACATTAAAACAAGATGCAACGCCTTTTAAAACTCCTGCGAATAATTTGGTAGCGTTTAGTCTTCATCTCGTATTATTCGAAGCTACACAGCCCCTGCAACTAACCTCCGAACAAAGCAACGCGTCAGAAAAAACAAAAGCCAATCCCTTATACGAAGAAGAAAACCATGCAGCGTGGCACGGTACCATGAAACAAGACTTAATTTAATTCAGTTTAAGATGAGTACAGTACTGAGGCTGATATAAGCTTGTGCCTGGGATTCCATTTTCTAGCTGCATGTGACAGGAAAGTGAGCTGCCAACGCAAATGCAGATGTCATGAAGGAAAGTTTCTCTCATATTTTTTTAAACAAGCCTCCGTTTTTATAACATGCCTGAGGTTTGGGTAGGCAGATGAATTCAGTAATTATTCCTTATTAGCGCTGTAATTAATTGCTTTGTGGGATGTAGCATACGCAAATGGTTTAGAGAATCTAAGGTCACACGAGCATTCCAATGAATTTGCGGTGCTTTGATGCGAAATGACAAAGCCACATTTTGTATGGTTGTTTGGTTGAATAAACAGCTGACATACTCTCCGTGAAGAATGGCGAATGGCAAATGGCGAATGGCGAATATGAAAGCTTTCTTGCATAACTAAATGTATTTTTAAATGTATTATTTAAAGCCGCAGTCAGTAACTGAGATTACATAGGATCGTAAGATTGAATGGTAAAACATTCAATTTGACCCATGGCTTCCATGACTTTAGCTTTCCGATCTACAAACTTTGCACATTCCTGCTATGTATATTACTGTATAAACACAAGTTTTATTTCCTCTTAGCAGTATACTCCAAATGGCCTAGCTGGGTGCAGTTTGCACCCACCTCATGGCCCGTCTGTTCAACATACGTCACAGTTTCTGATATAATGCGGCAGTTCAGATATTGATTTTCTGCCCCATTGTTCAGAAGTAGTGAGACGTGGAACAGGATAGCGCTGACAGTTCGCTAATGGGCTGCGGTCCGGACATCTGTTCCCGACAGTTCCATAAAGTTCATTGGACGAATATCGACAAACACTGTTGAAATGCATTACACTTCCGGAAAAGGAAGTGTTCGGTACTTGTGAACTGTAATAAAAGGCGCATTTAAAATGAAGTCAGAATGTAAACATAAATGTAATTTATGAATGTTGAGGAGTTCAATAGTAGCAGAAAACTAAGCTTAATTTAAACACAAAGAGTTTCTGGGTGAACGTACTCCTTATGCTCGTCCTTTTACGTTTGTTCTGCTCAAAAACGTCCAGGGTGGCCCTGACGCCCACCCAGTCTCTTATTCAATGGGCACCGGGACTTCTCTCCCTGGGGGTAAAGCGACCGGGGCGTGAAGTTTATCTGTTACCTCTAGCTAGCGCCGTGGTTAAGAATGATTGGAGCAATAAATCCACTCCCCCTACGTGCCTTATGGCGTAAACAGGGACAACTTTACCTCGTAATTGCTTTTACATCTGCCCAGTACAGCGACAGGGCAAGTTATCCTTGCTGCTTGCCTTTCCTGTATCTACAATACATCCAACGCATCACAGTAGGCATTAGTACTTCTGCTCAGTCTTTGGGATGTTCATGTTACGAATCTTGCCCGGGGAGACAATATTCTGGCTCATATTTCTAAGAGTTTTCCTCAGTCCCTCCGGAGCTGGGTCCGCCCTTCACCTACGCGAAGTTACGCGAAAATTTCCGCCCAAGGTCCGGCAGAGATTACGCCGCTTACAACGGTCGGCAAGTCCGCTACGCTGAGCGATCAGATACAGGAGTCAAATGTCGGGGGGAATTTATCAGTACTGAACCCATTGGAGACGTGGCTTCTCAAGGGGAGTAAAGGAGGGAGTTGTGCGAAGTCGTTCCGCGGAACTCCCCCGGTGTCCAAATCCCACCAAGGCAGTAAAAAACGTCACTGGGATGTTCAACCCACCGCTCCGAAGCAGCCAGGTGGGCAGCCACCGGCACTGACTCATTTGAACAAAGCGGCACACAGGTGCCTCTTCCGGGGCACTCGGTAACGTGCGAGGGCCAAGGAGCGACACGTCAGCTGGCACAAATCTATGACAGGTAAACTGTATGTGCTGGGGCCTGTGACAGTTCGGCAACATTTGCCTAGATAACTCGACTCGACAGATACTCGTAGCCACCAAGATTTCTGTTACATCACCCAAGTTCTTAACCGAAGACGAAGGAAGTTCAGGTGAGTCGAGGCTGCAGAAATGGCAGCCAAGGCGACACAGTGACTAGGACTAGCGTTCAAATTCCACAACTCAGTCTTATAATTATATTTCACTTTGTACTTCATATTTCGGCCCTATTTCCGTCCATCATTAGTTGTGATTTCAAGTTGAAAAATCACTGCCATCTAAGGCCGAGTTTTAAAACGCGTGGAGCTAACCTCCTCTCTTCACACATCTTGATGATTATTTCAGACGAGGGATTTCACCTCTTCTTACCTTCTACGCAACGTATGTCAGGGCCCAAGTTGTTCACTGGCATGTGTCAGAATAAAACTAATTAGTTAGGCCCATAATTGAAACATGATATTCTGCCGCTGCATTTTATATAAAGTGCCTTTTGTTATTATTATTATTATTATTATTATTATTATATCGGCATAATAACGCCTTGTTGGTGTCAAAATTTAATTATCAATGGTAGATTAGTCTGAACTATTTATTTTCGCACGTATAAAAGTACTGAAATCATTTCGATTCCTATGTACACTGTGAACAGTCTGTGTACTCTGTGAACAGTCCGTAAATCTGCAAAAAAAAAGTACTTGCGATTCCTTCCTTTGTGATGTCACTTATGGGGAGGTTACCCCATGGGAGAGACTCTTATGTGACAGGACATGCAGCAATACCGTTTCTCAGCTTCAAGGATTTATATTTCGCCTTCCACCCGGCTGTCGAAATTCAGAGCAAAAACTTCCACTTACTTCGCCTGGTACAAAATGTTGATATTGACATGAGACAAATAAGTTCGTTTGAAGGCGTACAATAAAATCTTACTTTTCAAAAGTAAAACTGCAAACAATAGGAATCAATAATTCACCCGTAATTAAACCGTTCTGTAGAAGTATGCGCCCCGCTTTCTTAACCTCCATGGAAACTGAGCTAAACGGAAGTCTGTTAACGTCTTCTACCAGACTCACGCGTAAGCATTAATTATTGCTGTAATTCTTTAACCATTTAGAGTACAACGGTTATAAAACGTAAAAGCAGCTTTAACACAAAACCAGACAGCCAATGTTCGTATAACGTAGCACCGCGGCGCGTTCGCGCAATGTTTGTACCTTCTCGGTTATCCTAAGAGCCGGATATCATTTCACTCGAAGAGAGCGCTTTTATTGCGATTTAATGTCGCCGGTCAACTTTCACTACTTTTATGATAAGGGGTAGCCTGAAAATGACCATGATTGGTCGAAATATGTTGCCTTATTAATATGAGTAATTAACATTAATATAAATAAGGATGTGTTGACGGCAAGCAAGTGCTTCTCAATAGTTTCACCAACCAGTAAATCAGTCAGTCAGTCAGAAAGACACTCACTCAGTAACCCTACAGTTGCAGAGCCAGCAGCTCAGTCAATCACTCCTCAGTAAATTAGCCAACAACTCAAGATACTTAGTCAGTTACTCTGCCACATACTGATAATATAATCTCTCAGTCTCAACACAGTAAATTGGTCAGGAACTCAGACACTCAGCCATTCAGTCAGCCAGTCAGCTCACACTGCCAGTCACTCAGCCACACAATCTACCAGCAAGTCAGTCATTCAGTCAGTCAGACAATAACACACTCAGTTAATCAGGTACTCAGCTACACATTTAAACCATAAGATAGTCATGCAACCAGTAACCCAGTGAATTAGTCAGGAACTCAGTCACCCAGTCAGCCAGTTAGCAAACACTGTCAGTCAATCAGTCAGACACACAATCGACCAGAAAGTCAGTCATTCAGTCAGTCTGTCAGACAGATCATCAGGTGCTCAGCCACGGGGGTGATTAATAAGATAATCAAGCAGTAAGTCAGTCACTCAGCACCCAGTAAGCTCATATTGCAGTCAATCAGCTACTAAGCCACATAATCAACCAGAAAGTCAGTCACTCTGTCGGTCTCTCAGACAGCCACAGAACTGATCAACAAGGTAATCACTCAGTCAATAATTGAAGAACTTAGTCACGAACTCAGTCTGTCAGCCAGTTAGCTGACACAGTCAGTTACTAGGCCACAAAGACAATCAGAATGTTTGTCACTTAATAACCCAGCCATTCAATCAGCTAGCCAATTAATTACATTCCTACAACAGAATTAGTTACTGTAATTTATGTCACTGAGTAGCTGTTTCACAAACCTCTAAGTACGCTGAACGGAATAACATATTTGAAAATACGGTCCTGAGGAGAATATTTGGGCCCAAGAAATATACAACAACAGCATGACGGAAAATACTGCATAACGAGGAGCTTAAAACTCTGTATGACTCGCCAGATATCATAAAATTGAAGGGGTATGTAGCACTCACGAAAGAGAACTGAACACTGCGCTTTGGTAGATAAACCTGAAAGAAAGAGACAATTTGGAAGACTTAGGCATAAATGGGAGAATAAAGTTAATGCCAGTCTTACGGAAACAGGAAGGGAGGTTGAGGACCAGATTCGTCTGGCTTAACAGTGGTGGTCCTTGTGAGCATGGTAACTGAATATTTGGGTTACATACAGCGAGAAACTCTTTTAACTAGCTGAAAAACTAATAGCTGCTGAAGGTGACTAGGCTCCAGTTAGTTAGCTGATTGAGAGTAACTGATGTAGCTTCTCCGAAAGGGCTTGCAACAGATGGGGACGTTTTAAACCGGAAAGAAAATTATTTAAAAAACGATACCCAAAAACTACATTTTTATACATTGTGAATGCATTACACAGCATACGAGTACGTATTTTGCAGAGCCCTGTGAAACATTGTCACTCTTGAGTAACAATTCTAATGACCGGTGATATAGAAGTAAGACCATATACATCCAATCCACATCCAATCCGTATCTACACAATACCAATTTGTGTTTTACACAGCAGTGTTATTACTTACCCCGGATGTAAAAGGATGCCTGCCATGACACACAGTTTGGCGGCAAACACTACGTAGCCATATTGGAGGTTAGAATCAACTTCATAAAACACGCCATTATCTTATCTCACACTGATTTATCTTACACAGAATATATCTCACAGACACATTATGTAACGTAACATCACACTAACAGGTAGTATTACGACGTTTATGAATAACGTCCTCGTAACTTTACAAGCTTTGAGCGGAACTAACTCACACATTTACCTTCGCTGCCCGTCAATCGTCTCCACTTGCCTGACAGTTTCAATTCTGGAATATTCCCGAACGTGGTAATGCTTGCTGCAGGGCCAATCACAGCGTCTTCAGTGGCAAGTAATGTGTAGGCAAATGCAATGCGCTTTAGTGGAGCGGGTTAGGTCGAGTCGGGCGAAGAGTTGGGAACTGCATTCGTCACCACCGCCTCCAAAAATTACATGGATTCAATCCAATGGATCTCAGCAGTAGATGTCCCTCCAATGAAACGATGCAAATGTACATTTTGCAGGTCGGCTTCAAGAAGGACGAACAGGGTTTTGCGTGTTACTTCTTGTTTGTGTATCCCAATAGTGACTTTTGAAACAAATGCTCTATTTTTATGAATTTTGGTAGGATATCAAACTGTTTTGTGTTACACAGCCCCGTGCCTTTAATTACTCACTTGAATATTATCAATGGGCGGTTAACAGAAATTTGGGAAAATTGGGGAACCAACAAGTTGCACTGTATAAGCACGAATATTCTTCCGTCAACAACAACAACAACAACAACAACAACAACAACAACAACAACAACAGCAACAACAACAACAACAACAACAACAACAATGGAAATACATCGGCCTATTCCCCGCTCTAGCCTGCAATACTCGCTGAATGGGATCAGTGTTTTAAATCATTCACTTATTATGACCGACGTTATGTAAATTTAACAATAAACAGACTGAACTCCTAGACCCTACAGGACCTTCCTCGCATTCCAACTCACACACTTGTTTGGGGTTTACCCATGCAAGATGTGCCAAATTCTCAAAGCTTCCCGCTTCACAAATTCCCACTTCTGACACGTTGTTGCTGTTGACTAGGAGTATTAAAAAGTATGATATGGGGGTGTTCCGCAATGGCGTGATATTCATACAAAGTTTCGCGCAAATCGGTCAGTTGATTCACAAGTTCAAATGGGCAACACACGAACACACACACATACACACACACACGGAGCATGGTGATGTCTTTAATTCTTTAAAGGAAAAAGAAGGTAGGCTAAAAATTCAAAAGCTGGAGTGGACTGTAATGAGACCGGTTATCTGGACTGAGATTTCTCTTGATTTTACTCAGTTTCTAAAGGCAAATTATGGGATATCGCCAAGATTAAGTCACAAATGTCCTTTTTCTTTTTCATTACCTTTAATTGACGTTACGTAATCTTAACAATTAAAATTGTCATTGATTAGACCAAGAACAAGATAATAGAGTAAGTTTATTTTCTTAATATTATGCAGCAAAAAATATAAGGATTTTATCTCTTACAAATACAGCCATTATATATCTAATATGTACCAGTTAACTCACAATGCTTAAGAGGTGTGACTTTACAACACTAATACAAGCATCTTTCCTCGACACAATACACGTAATCACAGGCTGGAACAAAACTTATGTACGTACATATAGTATTACTGGCTGCTAATTGTAAGTTGGTATGTGATTCACCTTTTAAAGACGAAGCGTATCTGTTTTATGTAAGGACTCAGTGCGTACCGTGCTGTAAACACTCTCCACTTCGGTTATAAAAGCCAGTCTCTTAATGTTTTATAAGGCAAAAGTTGCTGTTTGTTCTGAGATCCGTACAAAACACATAAACGCAATGTGGGCACCACGTAGAATTTTTTAATGTTAAGCCTGGTCGTATGTAAAGTTACCGCTAGGCTTTAAAAGGTTAATGTAGTTATAATTATTAATAGTTTGAGATGACAGTAAGAAGCTCCTGAAGATGACTAAAATGCATGTCATTGAAACATGTCGGACTTATTATAATATGTGATTTTTATGTTATAATGTTAAACAAATATTCATAACGTTATAATAGTATATTGCTACACAAATAGGGCAAAGGAAGAGAGGGAAATGCCAGCGTACTCTGCGGCAAGAGTAACATAGCTTTAATGTAGGGTTTCTGGTCTGGGTATACACGGTTTACACACTACATGTGCTTCTATCTGGAACCAAGCATCAGATATAAATGCTATGTATAAACATGTGTATATCCCTTGGCATTCCTTCACAAGATGTTTTATTGTGCTCCCATTTTTTTTATTATGAGACCCTGGGTCGCTGGACATACCAGTTGGGTCACTTACACACACACGAACGTGCTGACGTTCTTTCGTGTAAGTAGTTAGGATTCAGGTCCTGACCAGTGTCTAACATGACCTGTATATTCGTATTTTGAGAATTCTGCACAGTACAGAAACGAAACTCAAAACATTGCCATACGGTAAGCTTCAGAAGAACACACCAATTATTTATGTTTCTTTATGCCAGCACGTTACCAGTGTCAGCAGGAAACAATGTTTCTGAGCACTGGGTAAGTTACTAGCTGTGCCACATGGTTTTGTGGTATAAATAGCCATGCAGTGTTTATTTACTTCCTTGACGTTTCCAGGCCTACAGCATTCTCAAACACGATAATCAGCAACGACGTTCTTTTTCACATTACCTTAATCATCATTACTAAGTGTCGTTCTATCTCTCTGGGGTGACAAGGTCTCTTCGTGGCTGGTTCTGGGCTTACGTCTTCTTGTTTTACAGTTCTGACCTACTAACCGAGATAGCGAAGACACGGAGTTTACATCCCCAGTAACGGATTAAAGCTCGCAGTCTCGGTCCTCTTGCACTATTCACCCTGATGGTGTCCATTCAAATAGTGGGCACAGAAGTACAGCGCGGATTAGAATATTTCCTAGAGTGAACCATCCATATAACGGAACCGCAAGAGACCGAACACTTTTCCCTTTTCACGAAGGGTCAATTTAATATGTGTGCTTGAAGCTTTGATCCCTGGGACTGCAGATCTTTGGGACTGCAAAAGTTTTCCGCCCAGGTTCCGTTTAAGACAGGTTTCAATGTACTTTTAACGAAACATGCTATTCGGTTTTATCTTATTGTTGTATATTCAAAACAGTTGTTATTTACTTAAGGAGAAGTGCATATAGGATTTTGGTAGCGAGACCTGAGGTAAGGAGACCATTTGCTAGACCCAGGCGTAGATTGGAGGATAATATTAAAATGGATCTTCAAGAAGTGGGATGGGGCATGGACTGGATTGAGATGGCTCAGAATACGGACAGGTGGCGGGATCTTGTAAATGCGGTAACGAACCGTTTGGGTTACATAAAATGCGGGGAATTTCTTGACTGGCCGAGGAGCTGTTTGTTTCTCAAGGACTGCGCTCCGTGGAGTAGTAGTAGTAGTAGTAGTAGTAGTTGTTGTTATTTACTTAAAAATCATATAAAATTTTAGGCGAAAAACTGAAGGTAAGAGAAAATTTGGCAGACATAAGCGTAGTTGGAAGAATGTTATTAATAAGGACCACAAAGAACTGGACGTGAAAGTGTAGACTATATTCACATGACTTGTAACAGGGACTCATATAAACACGACAATGAATGTTAAGGTACCATATAAGGCGGGAAATTCTTGGCTAGCCGATAAGACATAATCTGACAGTTGCCAAAACTGTAAAAATTTCGAAGTAATATAAAATATTAATAGTATTTTCTTTTTTCCTCCTACAGTTTGTAGAGTATTCCGTGGCAGGTGTTAAAACTAGTAGAAATTTTGACAATAAGTTTTTTGCTGATTCTTATGCAATAAACTGTAGTGTCTGATGTGATGTCGTGGATTGTTCAGCAAGTCGTGGTGTTAATCGCGTCTCCCGGCAGATATATTCCAGTCGCCAGCAGCGAAGTTCCAACCAAATGTGAGTTTTAAATTAGGCACGTCATGAACTCCAGTTATACATATATTACCTGCTTATTTTCAAATAGACTACTGCCGTTTTTCAGAGTAAATACTCTAATGTCAGGATATTCTATGGACTGTAGTTCACATTCACATGCGCCGAAGTATGTGAACACAACACTTTGGGAAGAATAAAAATACAATTATTTATAAATGAACATAAGCTAGGACTCATAACTGGGCATACACATACACACACACACACACACACACATTCTACAACAGTACACACCTTTGCGTGGGATAATAATATGTATTTTACTGAACTGCTCCGTTGAACACTTTTAGAAACACTGCCTTCGACTTAGGCGTAGGAAGAAGTCTGCATACACATGCTTGCCGAAATTGTCAAATACTCATATCATGAAACAACTGTGACTCGGCCCTTCAGTGGCCGAGGTATTATAAAATTTCAACGACTTCAGATTGACAAACGTAGAAACTGGTAGGTTTGTGGGTATTTGTACTATAATTAGATAAAAATTTGTCATGTCTGCAACTAACATGCCAGCACACTGACTAATTCTTGGTTGAATGGGAATGGTGAATGGTAAAGAATGTGTAAGGGATCAGCCATGACCTATTTTAAGTTACTATCCTTGTATTTGTATAAAGAAATTGTGGAAATTCACGGTACACACCAGTCAGTGGTCGATAGTCCATAGCACGATCTCTCGAAAACAAAGTAGTAGCGTTTAATTGCTCAGCCGCTTTAGCAAAACTAAAAAAGCGTGTTACTGTTGCTGTTACCTGGCAGTAATTTTTTTGTTGCTACTATTTATGAAGTTCCGGTTTGGCTTAAACTCTAAAAGCAAAATTGTTACGATCGTGCATATTCTGCATAATTTTTTCTCCCAAACACTGTATACCGGCAGTGTATACAAATCAGGGTGCGGCCTATATTCTCGGTCGCGTAAAACAAAGGTCATTGATTTTATCGCGCGCCGAGTTACAGTTCGTACTGCCTACAGCAGATGGCAGCAGATCCAACGGTTTGGCCTGTGTTCGTAGTCCTTCATTGAACCAAGAGATGGACTTGGTTTCCGTATTGAAGCAGGAGGGTACTAATTTGATTTTGACAATTGACCCTTTAAAGACGAAGCGTATCTGTTTTATATAAGGATTCACTGCGCACCGCGCTGTAAACACTCTCCACCTCGGTTATAAAAACCAATCTCTTAGTGTTTTATAAGGCAAAAGTTGCTGTTTGTTCTGAGATCCGTACAAAACACATAAACGCAATGTGGGCACCACGTCGAATCTTTAATGTTAAAAACGGTGGTGGTACGTAAAGTTACCGCTAGGCTTTAAAAGGTTAAATATCTGTTTCGCTGATCCCAGTGGCTCCACGGTCCAAGATGTGGGTCTGCGGTCGCTCGCTTTGTGGGATTTCGGGTTCGAATCCCGCCGGGGCCTGGAAGTCTGTCTCTTGTGAGTGTTGCTTGTTGCCAGGTAGAAGTTGCTGCGTCGGGCTGATCACTCGTCAAGAGGAGTTTTACCGAGTGTGGTGTGTCTGAATGTGATCGTGAAGCCTCGATAAAGAGCAGGCCGTGGCCCACTAGGGGCTGTTCAGCCATGAAAAAAATATCTGTTTAAACATTACTGTATTTTACACTGTTTTCCTGTGTTTTACGACTACACTCAAAAAATTTTATGTATCAGTTGGCTAATAATAATAATAATAATAATCTAATAAAACAATTTCTAACAAGATGACTAGCACAATCATGCGTACTTTATTCAGCACGATTTAGAAATTGTGAACTTCCTGCCACCGTTTCACTGGTAAATGCATGGAGATATTTGGCACACTGTTCATAAGTATTTCGTATTTATTTGCAAATATCACTCTTACAATCGCATCTTCATATTATTAGAACGCACAAATTAATGATAAACGTATTTTTAACACATTTACTTATAAGTACAGCAAGCAACACATCCAGCAGTGTCGTAAAGTTTTCTGTACAAATAGGCGGGGAAACAACTCCCAACAAATTCTGCATCTCTTTGATAATGTCGAATGGAAAATGCAACATAGATTCTTAGTTCTTTAATGATATATGTGAAGTCGATGAATGGATTGGTCAGTGGTGTTTAATTCTGCCACCTGAAACAAAGCCAACAATCAAATTTGGAACCCATTTTTTACCATAGTCTCTGGCAACCATACTGCCATATATCCGAGTCTCTGCGACGGACCAATTACCGGTCGAAGAAAAAGTACTATGGAGTGTGGTCGCGGAGCCTCAACAATGAGGCACAGGCCCGCTATGGTTGTCGATCCATGGAAACAAAAGCGTATTAAAGTGTTGTGGTGGTATAGGCCCATTACAACTGTTTCACATTTAAAGTTAATGATAAATTAAGTGGTTCTTGTATAAATATACAGAGGTGAGTTTGCCAGAAACAAAGACTGGCCAGATATAAGTTGAATTCGTCGAAATTTTACTTCAGTTTCAGTTATGTAGGCTATAACATTGTCTTTTCGATATTTTACATTTCACACAAGGAACGCTGTCTCCACGTCCATTCTGTCCCCTACCAAGAAAGCATGCACCAGACAAACACATGCAGATTTATGAAAAAAAGGTAGAAAAACTGAATTTAGGAAAAACATTAGAATATTAAAATGCCTTTTAATAAAACTGGGACTGTACAAGTTATTGAAGATGCGGAAGTGGAAGAGGAAAAGGAAGTGGTAGGAAGCACATCGTGAGTCAAATTGATAAGGTACTGCGTTATAATGAGAAGATTACTGGCATAAGTTTAATGAGACAACTTCAAATGAAATTTGTATTGATAATAGACACAAAACCACACACATATTTGACAACATATCCGTTAAGTAGATGAGATATTGTTGATCCAACACGCACCTTAGCCACGTCCACATTTGTTCCTCTTGGTCCTTATATCCAGCACGCATTTCTCACCTGACTG
Source organism: Coptotermes formosanus (assembly GCA_013340265.1). Classification (NCBI taxonomy): domain Eukaryota; kingdom Metazoa; phylum Arthropoda; class Insecta; order Blattodea; family Rhinotermitidae; genus Coptotermes; species Coptotermes formosanus. The sequence continues at coordinate 2,071,711 of BLKM01000638.1, forward strand.
ACACTTCACATTGTCACAGTACACAGAGTCACCTACAAGGAAGAGGATATAGGATGTAACTAAATACGTCGTTCTTCGACGTGGGTTTCCCAAAGATCGTTTCATGGGAGAAATGTCTTTGAAGCAAGATATTAACGTACGACATAATGTCTTAATCTTTTTTAATAACATTTGTTATGTACAATCAATACGTTTTGTATAGTATTTGTTTAACCAGACTTCAGTTAAAATGAGAGGTAGTAGGATTAGTGTTGTGCTTATCTACAAAATTTTCATTTTCGATGTGCGCAGTTTTGGATTTATTTTTATTACTTTATGATACAGTAGTTCTGTATGCAAAGCAAAATTTAGAAGTACAACAGTTCCCAGAAGAAAATAACAAGTTTTCGATATTGTAAGCTTTAATATTCCCGTTCCCTACTATAAAGATTCAAAATATTTTTGTCTACCTGTCGCTAAGTATCAGTACATATTGTCGCGGAATACAGAACTGTATCTGACAGGTGACTCAGTGCACAAAACTGTCACTGGGGTAAGGGGTTTCGACAGTTGGTCCTGCCGACAGGGGTCACTCCACGTATAGTCGGAGACATTAACTTAAATTAGGTCACGTAGCCTTCCTTCCACGTCCACTGAAATACACTATTTACCATCACACCATTATTAGACACTATACCGATACAACCCCAGTTATTAGAAACTTATTAAATGAACTCAAATATACAATAAAATCAGCGACAATACAATTTCACAGAGTGTCTGAGACAACATGCGCCATTCTTGTCCCTATTTGTCACTGTTGATAAAACCTAGATGAACCCACTTTGACAAAGCAGCAATTCATGAGTAAGAGCAGGCCTAATTTCTGAGCGGAGAAATATCAAGGTAGCTTTCTCAGTGCGCAAAGCCATGGCCACAGTTATATGAACCATTGGAGGAATGGTAGTAGTGTAAGTTATATGGGGCGCCCCCCCCCCCCCCGGTCAATCCCTTAAGAAACACAATAAACTTTTCACAATTCGCCCACAGAAGAAAATTATTTACGTACATATCTGTGCAAAATTGAAGATCAGAGAATTGCAATGGACTGACCTGCTCTGTCAGCAGTACAATTTGTACTTTGCTCTCATGTTATCCACAAAAGTGTAAGGAGAAGGAGATTTAAAGTAATTCTGCGAAGAAGTCAAGTATTTTACAGAAAGAAATAATGATTCTTTTTTCTCGACAGCGCAAAGCTGAAGACACTAAAGAAAGTTATTTGAAAATACAAATTACATGTAACCAACACAGCTAAACATTTTAGGAATCAGTTTTAAATCTGTGAAACAGTGACGCGCATATGTCACACAACCAACACATTCTTCCTGAAAACTGCTATGCGTTGTCACTAGATGTTTTAACAGACGTAGGCCTGTGTAGGTTGGCCATACATCTATTGCCATATTAGCAAGTTCACGTTTATTATTTTCTTATGAATTTTAAATAAATATTGTAAATTAATTAATATTTTTATATAAATAATTATTTTAAAACCCCATCAACCTTTTCTACAAAATTGAGTCAGAGGTCCCTAGCAAAAATTAAAAATAATAAATAGACGTTTCTTTATTAAGTCGTCTATTTTAGGCACATAACCGTAGATTTTCATAAAGTGAAGTAACCTAGTATAGGCACAAAGAAATTTTGTGATGTGGCTGCTTGAAAGTGAAATGTTTTGCCTCCAAGTTCTAAAACAGACGTACTTATTAAACGGGGGGATAGCGCTTTACTTGACACTTCTTTGTCAATGTGGCCCGAAACTTGATTTCTCAAAACACAACACTGACTGAAGGAGCCTGACCTTCACATAACACCTTACTTTCTATTATGTTCGAGATTAAGAAAATTTTCCCCCGAATGCTTGTGTTTCCGAAAAACAGAGCCCTTCGCTTTAAACATTTGTTTTACGTTACTGTCCAATAGAGTACTCTGAAGTACATACATTTACGAGTAAAGGAAAGTACATCACGGATGCTGCTTTGTCTCTTTGCCGAATACAAAAAGAACAAGGGTTAGGAGTGTCGATACTGGACTTACTACTTTTACGCAAGTCACGCAAGTCTGTCCCGTGAGCAATGGGTCCCGACTCTGCGCATGACGTAGACCCACAGATGTTCAGACAGCATTTCTTGTTGAAAGAACATTCGAAGTCACTTCTACATCTGTTGATGCAGTTGGTTACTGTTCTGGCCATAGGACAATGTCCGCTTTTGCCTGAAAATTTGGTAAAACATTCATTATTAAAGTAGAAATTTTTGCTCGCTTTGCCCAATCCTTAATGATTCAATGTAACTTCATCACAAACTCTTACTTGCTTGAGATGAGACTTGTGCAGCAACTGTCAAGGTCACCACCAACGCTGTGATGAAAACGACTGCCATTTTCTCTACATAAAAGGATAACTTGCGTCAATAAAATAATTTAATCCTCACATAATTCGTCCCGTTGTTTTAAAGAAATGTTAGCTTATTTGCTATGCTTATCCGAAACTTGCATAGGCTGAACGTGTTCGAGAAGGGGGTGTTGAGAAAGAAGTTTCGATCTAAGACGAAGAAGCAACAGGAGGCTGGAGGAAACAGCATAATTAGGGACTTCGTGCTTCTTACTCCTCACCAAATAGTAAAGGACATTTTCGCCCTAGGACAGGCTATGGTGGTCCAGAGAGGGATGCAGGTATAGCTCTACTCTTTCTTTAATCTCGGCTGTAGATTAGGGTGGGTGCTGAAGGCCACGCCCCAGCTGATTTACCCCTGGGAAAGAGACCCAGTACCCGTTTTATAGGAGGCTGGGTGGGCTCCAAGGCCGCTCTGAACGGGTGTGGAAAATCTCGCCTCCGCCAGGATTCGATCGCCGGACCGTCCAACCCGCAGCGGGTCACCTGACTAAATAGTATGGTGATTAAATCGAGGAAAATGAGATGGGAGATCATGTGAAAATTTCAGGTGCGGAAGAAATGCATAGGCTACAGGTTTCTGGTGGGGAAATCTACAGGAAGACCTAGGTGTAAATGAGAAGATAATATTAAAGTGTATCTTAAAGGACTAAGATGGGAGAGCGTGGGCTGGATTCATCTTGCTTGGAAGAGTGGCAAGGAGCAGGGTTTTTAACATGGTGATTAAATTTGGGTTCCATAAAATGCGGGAATTCCTTGAATAGCTAACATATTATTAGCTCGTTAAGAAATATATTATATACGTATAAAATACAAGTATACACGTATATTAAGCACAAGTCTATTGATATTCAAAAATAATTAGGTAAAATTTACTAATACATGTGAGAGAAGTAAAGAGGGAAAACTTTTTAAATCTGAAATATTTTTAATACAGTTTTCTGTTGTGGCAGAAATGGTACAAGATATAATAGTTATTAATAACAAGTAAAACAATAGAGAATAAATAAGAATATTTTGTTTAGGTTTACTCCAATATGAAGGCTGGCAACAGGTGTTTTCCATTTAACGCTCCAATTGCAATTCAAGGCCCCGCCCGCTTCAGCCATCGTTTTATTGATTAATGCAAGTAGTTAATTTAAAAGTAAAGCAACAGAGAATCAGATCAAGGTTAGCATAATTGATTGTATTTAGAACTCGGGCAAGGAAATTTCAGACTGTGTGGTTGGGAGGATTTATGAAGGCGTTAGGCAAATGAAAATACAATCAAAAGCACTGGTGGCTGGCCCGTACTATTTTGGTGGTCAGGAGAATTACACCTTAACCAAGTTTGAAAGCAATAAATGTGCTACTGTGCTCATGTAATTGTTAAAGTTGCACGTATCATGTTGCAATATTTTATCAGTTATTGCCGCCATACTAAAACATATTAATGGCGTTCCTCGTAATTTTTGCATCTGCCTAAAACATTCTTCTTGGCTTGGGGATACCTACCAATTAACTCCAGGAATCCTGAAATATATTATACATTGTGGCAGATTATAAATACCTCTACGACAATTGTTTCAATATTGAAAATACTGGGGCCCCACCTCCAGAAATGCAAACCGTACCGACATATTATTTTAATAATGATTAAAAATAGATTTAAAAAATGCAACTACAAGAATGTATTCGCGTATACTATCAGAACCAACTCGAACACAACACGAATCACAATACAACAAGTGTCACAAAACTACCAAGAATGTATGTTGTGTTATGTTATGTTATGGTATGTTATGTATGTACGTTATCTGGTTGAAAATAATATGTTCTGACTTAGACACGCCAACACACTGAATGGTCCAGATTTTCAAAATGCATCATAATCTCTCCCCCAGTACTAAGCTATTATTTTCCCCTATTCTTCTCTCCATTTCACATGCAAATAAGTACTATTCTGTATTTTCTAGAACAGCAAAGTGTATGTAATTTGTAGCGCTAAGTCACTCAGTACTGTACCCATTTCGTTAAGACGTGGGGCCCCTCGATGTGCTGATCCTGCTAACCACTGAGCTGGCTTGTCTGCGTGGTGTAAGCTGCTTATATAACCCGGCCATAGCGAATGCTAATGCGGAGAGCGGCAGAACTAGCAGTAACAGAAGACGTAATGTACCATCTACATAAACCACATATCAGTAGAACACACATCCCACTGTGTACAGTCACTTATGCACCTAGGGGGTCCTCGAGCAGCTACCGTGAGAGGGCATTGCGCTAGATGCATTACAACTTGTTCCTCAAACTAATTTTTTACTTGGCCAAGAAGAAAGTTAAACAAATAACTGTGAATCCGGGGTTTAGAAAGTTATTGTACCACAAATTAAGAAATTTACTCCATAGTAAATTTAATTCAACATGCGGGAATTGCCTATATTTAAAGACGGTATGCGCTATGAATAGTTAACTTATGGCATTTGACAGTAAGTGGGGTAGTACAGGGTTTACTGAAAACTTTGTCCAGTGACATATCTATTGTAACGAGGAAAAGGATAGAGGATCGAACTGAAAACGTTCGTGGGAAGCAAACTGGGCCACACTGGTGTAGGTAAGTTACGTACCCCAACCATTTTTAAAAAAATTTGAACCCACATTTTTCTATTTAAAATTGCACAAGCTTAACTTGGCTAACAACAGTGGGGGGACAAGACTGACCATGGGTGTTAGGAACTTTATTTCACAAAGGAGTCAAATTTGAAAGAGGGCAAATTCGGTCCCATAACACGCAAATTTTTCATTTTCTCTTTCTATTTTTTATTTCCCATTATTCAATTCACTAACAAAAAAACTATTCCTAGGTTGAAAAAATACTGGGAGGAAATTTACTCCCCTTGCCCCCCCCCCCCCCCAAGTTACGCCTATGGAAAATTTTATATTGACTGTGGTATACCCACCCCAATATTAAAATTAAATCTCAGACACGCGTGTGTTTGCTTCTGTTTCCAGAATGTAATTGAAAATTATGCCTGTGTATGGCCTTCTTTCATAATGAAGAATTCAATCTTCACTGACTGTCGACCATGACTGAATCCTGTCATTGCTTCTGTTGCCATCACATCCAGACTGTACTACCGGACTATCCCTGAAGCTGATAAACAGTGGCGGTGCTTTCACAGTCCAGGTTGACCTTCACATCGCTATTGTAAACATGAGTTAATTACGCTACCTGTGAGGCCTATGAAACCCAGCTGCATAAGTCAGGTGATGAATACTGGACAGGAGTGCCGTGTGCGGTGTAACGTGTATCACTGACGGCCTGGAACCGCAACGTTCTTGCAGAATGAAAGAGCGCATCTTGACTGATTACCCTTCTGGCGCCAATCCCAGTGGCCGCGCAGTGTAAGACGTGGGTCTGCGGCTGAGGGCTTGCTGGGATCGTGGGTTCGAATCCCACCGGCGGCATGGATGTTTGTCTCTTGTGAGTGTTTGTGTTGTTAGGTAGAGGTCTCTGCGACGGGACGATCCCTCGTCCACAGGAATCCTACTGACTGTGGTGTGTGTCTGAGTGTGATCAAGTGAAAATAGACAACCTCGACACCTACTGTGAGTAGGTAGAAGAGGTGAGGACTACGAAGGAACGAACCGTTATGGCAACAGGGTGGGATTCAAATTTTAGCGCGTGCTTTGTGAAAAACATGAATATTATTTGAACAGAAGAAGATATAAGTAAGAAATAAACAGAATTTTGTGGAAAGTGAAAGAGAGTTTAAGCAATATGTCTTAAAATTACAGTAAATTTCGTTGGTGCCTAAATATATAAAATGAATCTCTAGGGATGTTTTTTATGTGCGCACTAAACGCAGTAAGCTGGCTAGGTAAAGGAAAACTGGTCGATTTTTACTGACTGAATTATGCAGCATTTAAAAAGATTGGGGCACATTCCATAACACACTACGAATAAGACATCATGGCCTGGCACAACTCATTAGGCACCGAGAGAGAAACGGAAAATTTTGGAATAGTCAATAATCTGGACGAAATTCGAAGATATTCTTTCCAAATTACAAATACAAAAGTTACGCTCTTACAGAAAAGTGATATATTAGAATATAACTGCACACTCCTTTCGAAACTTCAAAACCACAGCTCCCCTCCTCCACCTCTCTCCCAATCAGTATTCACTAATTATCCCACAGTTTGACGCTGTGTAATCTTAGCTGCTGACAACATCAGTGTGAAAAATCGGAGGAGTGGCGTCACCAGAATACAAGACAAAATCATGATACGTATGACGTATAACAGTAGCTGCTGTGTTGTCTCTGCTCAATTAAGTGCCAGCCATGAAGCCAGAAGGAAGAATGGAGATCCCAGCTCTACACGTTATTAACCTTGGCTCTAGTCGGAAGAGATTGGTCACTTTACGCTCGCGCTGCTTTTACTACCTGGAAATCAGCCCCATTATCAACTGTGTAGGGGGTTGGGTGGTCCCAAGACCAGGTCTGAAATCAGTAACAAAAACAAAAATTCCTGACCCTCCTGGAAACCGAACACGACTTTTCAGCCCGTAGCATCAATCGTATCAACTACACAGCCCCAGCTACAGAAATATATATATAATACATATTTCGAAAATGCAGCAAATCTCAGATACTTTGGTAAGAAAGTACGTTCACGAAGCCAAAAGCACACAAAATCAAGACAATGACTACTGCCATTGATGTCACCACACGCGTAACTTGGGAAGGGGGAAGCAAGGGGGGGATGCCCCCCCAGTACTTTTCTACCTAAGAGTAGTTTTTTTGGTTACTGAGTTGAAGAGGGGCAAATTAAAAAAATTGGTGTGACACTGGAGGAAAGGCGTGCATGTATATTAACGACTGGTTCAAACCAATCTTCCCCTTCTTTCTAACTTGATTACTTCGTAAAGTTTACAATGCCCATGTTCGATTTTGCCCCCTCCCGCCCAGCGTTATGAGCGAAACTACGCCTTTGGATGTCACAACCTGGTCTTTTCATTTTCTGCTGACATACTGGAGGATTTAACCACACATAACCACATTCCTAACGGCTGTGATTTATTACTGTGAAACTCGAACATCTCTAATGGGAGACGACACAGAGGAGCCGGGTCTGGAAGCAGGGTGTTGACCAGCACATTTGGTCCTAAGCTAGAGAAGGTAACAAAAGGATGGAGAAAATTAAATAACTGCATAATTTGTACACTGCAGCAAATATTATTAGGGTATTCAAATGAAGGAGGCAGGTAGCACACGTGTGAAAATGCAAAATTTCCACGCAAACTTTTAGCCTGAATATCTGAAAGAGTGTACTTGGGAGACCGAGGCGTCGATATAATGATATAAATGACATCTGTCAAGTACAACGCTGTGCACACAATCCAAGCGATCAGGACAGGGACTGGATTAAACTGGCTCCATTTAGAAACAAAAGGCGCGGTTGTGTTATCAAAATAATGACCTCTACTTGTCCTACAGGACGCGGAGAATGTACTTACAGGCTGCGTCATTACAGGTTTTTGGAGACTGACTGTACTGCACTACACCACACTCAGCATAAATTGTCCGTTAATTTAAAAAGTCCGTACTTACTTCAGTTATTAATTACGGAGTTAACTGCTGTCCCCCACAGGAAAAATAAAGTACAGGCAGTGTTGTTGCTTTCCCCAAACACCAGAAAAGAAGGCATACGAATAGCATGGGGACACATATTCGTGCATTCTAAACATCTTTACTAGGTGGAGGAGACTGCAACGTTTCAAGCTCCGGGAGAAAGAAATCACACATTAGTCTGACAGACATATTTCTATAAACCTAAAAGTTATTCACACACGTGTATTTATTTATTTATTTATTTATTATAAGTACAATTGATTGCTCTACAATACACGTATTAGGGTAGGAGAAAATTGTTTTAGCGCGAAATTTATTTCGAAAGGTTGGAATACTGTTGAACACCAAACACATGAAAAATTTACGATTTACAACACGGTTATAACACCAACATAGGTGACAAACGGTTAGAAACATTTCAGACTGTAATATGTTAGAAGGACAATGGCACACTAAGATGTGGTCAACAATAAAATTAAGAGAAGGACATACCCAGAAGATACTTCCTACTATTTAATATCAACAGTAGCAATTCCGACTTCTTTCTTAAAAATTAACATAGTAGATTTAGTGAAAATGGTCTTTACTTAGAGGAAAGAATATATATTTAAAATGTCTGAACCTAAAATGATCAATTAGGTATAGGATGGGAGATATTACATTGACCTTAGCAATTAAAAGGGCCTTAAGTGAAATCAGCTTGCTAAATACCGTGTTCTGTAGCACGATTCATTAGCGGTGTTCACATTTCTATAACAAGAGTGATACTTCATCTACTTCTCTCTTTACAACACATACTGGGGGGGGGGGGGG
>BLKM01000641.1:0-145703 GCA_013340265.1 Coptotermes formosanus
ACAAACCCCCCCAATCGGGCACCCCCCCCCCCCCCCCCCCCCCCGCCAAATACACGGTGATATAGCTGCAGGAAGTGACAAACGATAGTAGTCTGTTAAAATAAGGACCCCATATAATCAATCTGAGGAGCCACCAACAGTTAGCAGACGAGCTATATAGACAAATTTTTATTTCAGATTCAAGAAAATGTAACAAATGGTACTTTCATACATCACAAGTAAACAAAAAAAATGTGTTCTGAATGTAATGCTTATCAAGATAACTCATTACACAGTGTGTCCCACAACTTACGGTCAATAATTCGGGATTTAATTCCAAAGGTAATTCTCCGTCAGAAATGTCACATACACATGTGTCTAATTTGCAGCATTTAGGGAGCCATGAGCACTTGTAGTACATTAAACAAATTGGTAACGAAAGTAGTGCACCGTGCATTTACTGAGACTGCTTGCTAAATGTCAGTTATGGATGCAAGGTGTTCAAAGTGGCCTCCCTCTGCTTTGATACGTTTTCCAACCCATGTAACCTGTGAACGCGTAATCCTCAATGGAAAACAGCATGTTGACAGTTACTTCTCACTGTACACTTACCACAGCACGAACTGACTGCACTGTTTGCTACCTCACATACCAATGGCAATACAGCAACATGAATATGCCCACACCTCAGCAAGTCCCCTGCAATGCAACTACTGCTAACTCACGTTACCATTGCAAATTGGATGTACATGACATTTCTGAATCATAATTACCTCTGGAATTAGATCCTGCAATACTGACCTTAAGTCCTGAGACATACTATGTAGAACTTCTGCTACCAACCAAGTTCAAAGGCACACAATTAAAACCACATTCCTTCTGCCTACACAAAGGCCACTACATTCCTTTCTGTAAGCTCCTACTAAAAGTAAAAAGTCAAACCTTACTGAAACTTCGAACAGCATTTACACACAGTGTACGTGCCACAAACTACTCCACATACATGTGCTGACCCTCATGCCAGCATCGTCATTAGTGCCATTGGTTATAATGCAGGTTTCACATGCGTCTGGAAAATAATGGTAATAAGTATTATGCTACTGTTTATCAGTACAGACTGTCACTACAGCATAAATACTGACACGTTACGTATATTAACTTTAAAACGATTTTTAAAAAAGGCTTTAAAGAAAGGTTTTAATTACTGATCACAGACAAGAATTTTAACTCATGCAATAAAAAATTAAAGGTTATATGATATAATTGTGATAATCACAACAGTTTCAATAGATTAGCAATGTCATTAGCCAAACACACATAACACCTATATACCATAGATGATGCCAATGATGGCACTGATGAGAGCATTGAATCACATATGTCGAGTAGTTTATGACATGTAAATTGTGTCCAAAGACTAGCAGACTTTTTAAAAAGTATGACTGCAGCCACATGGTGATTGCCATGACATGTTCTATGCAGTTTCATCACATTTTATTTCATACACAAATTACCACCTAGGCCACAAATGCAAAAACAGCAACATCAAAGGTCTAGTCCAAACCAGTGACATTCAGGAATCAGGATTATAGCATTCAGGGATGCAATGCCATATCATGCCATCATATCTCACAGATGACTGCAATCCCACTATCACCACAACAAACAGTCAACATCTGAAGTATTCAGACGTTACTATTAACGTCTGTTATTTAACCTACACTTCTCTTACAAAGTGCTGACTGACTAACTCACGGACTGAGTGACTACAACTGCCTATGCGTGATTTCAAGCTTCTGCCGTGCTATCCTGGGATTTTACGTGGCAGAGACTGGCAGTTTGTTACTGATTTCTGTAATTGTAACCAATAAACGCACAGAATTGTCATTAGGTTCACAACAATATTTTTATTTTTAAAAACACTAGACTCCTACATGTTTCGAACCTTACTGGTTCATCATCAGGAAGTACATTAATTGTTGTTGTATAAGACAATTACTTGACAGTATTTTGATCTCTTGCATATGCAGAAGAACTGATGGGAGTTCTTCCATGTACAGTGAGTATGTCTAGTGGACATCAGTTCGTCCACATATGCAAGTGATCAAAATACTGTCAAGTAATTGTTTTATATGACAACAATGGATGTACTGCCTGCTGATGGACCAGTAAGGTCCGAAACATGCAGGAGTTTACTGTTTTTAAAAATAAAAATATTATTGTGAATCTAATAACAATTTTGTGCATTTGTTAGTTACAACTACAAAAACCGAATTATATGCAAGGAATGGGAAATATAAAGTTTGTTACTAATGTTCTGGGACAACCTGTTGGACCCATCTTCAAGGGCCACCCTTGAGCATTGGACCCAAAGGTTATCCTGGAATGTTGGTAACAAACTACCAATTTACACTGTGTAAAATCACAGAGGCAGATCTAACCAACTGCCAAGCTAACTACCTTAACTCACACATCCGCAAATTTTCAAAAAATCTAGGTGCCACCTCCAAATTCTGGGTGCCAGAAGGGTGCGATACTGAGGACTCATAATTCTGGAGTGCCTGTGAATCTCACTGCTATCTGGCACTGTGCTAATACACTTTTTGTACATAGAGGAAAAAGAACTGCAGTCATCATGCTGCAAATATTGGTGCCATCATACAAAATTTAGTCACCCAGGATCTGTGCACCTGTGAATTAACTATCTGTCTCCACTGAGCCGAGACCTCCATCATAAGCTAATGGTTACTTAGTCAAAAATTTCGGCTTATTTTACAGAACCTCAAGGTTCCATACTGTGTTCAAAACACCCCACCACTTGTCCCTGTCCTGAGCCAGATTAATCCAGTCCCAGCCCTTCAATTCTACTTCTTTAAGATCCACTTTAATGTCATTCTTCCACCAGTACCTAGGTTTCCCAGATGGTTTCTTTCCTTCAGTTTTCCCCACCAAAAACCTATATGCATTTCTCTTCTCCACAATGTATGCTACATGCCCTCTACATCTCATTCTCCTTGGTTTGATCATCTGAATAATATTTAGTGAGGGTCTCACCAACAGTGCTGTATCACAAAATAAAATCACATTTCTTTTCACATGCGTGCGTGTGTTTGGGGGGGGGGGGGGGGGGACATTTTTTAAATTTACACAGGCAAAATAAAACACAAGATATTTGACATGTGTTATTAATCTGAGATCACTTAAATCCAACACATAATGATAGAAGACCTTACATGCACATTACACGGGTGTTTTATTATGACACACATCTTAACACCTTCATAATTAATATTATTTTAATTATTATGTATTATGGTGTAACTACAGAAGCCAGTATGTTCTGTCAGTATGCCTAACCAGCAGCCATATCACCAGTTTGTAGCTAAAGAATTCTTCTTATGGGCCCTTCAACATCCCATCTCCTGGAAGTACACACATCTAGCCCACGAATAAATCCAGCTACACACCCTGATCTAGACACACCACAGTACAGTGGGACAGCCACAACCTATATGCCACGAAGTACTTGTATTTCATATGAATAGAAATTGATACATAAACACTATATACCTTCAGTGCTGCTTTCTTAGATTTGGACTCAACCCACAGCAAGTCAAGGGTGGGGATGTCCTGTGATGTGGACTGAACACCACTGCTGCTACCACCACTGCCACCCCCTGCTACATCAGGCAAGCTGGGAACTCTGAAATGATATGAATTTGGTTTGAAAGACATACACATATGGGACAGTCTCAATGCTCATGCTTAATGGGACTAATAAAACCATCACAAAAATCAGAATCAATTTTCAATGTAAAATGCCTATCTGGTTACAAGAAATTTTGAAATACAAGCACGGAAGTTAATTTTCAAGTAAATACAAACAATTTTGGAAGCATAAAATACAATGAATCATTGAAGGAGAGTCTCATGACATAAAGTACTAAAGCAACCAACATCACATAATGAAAGATACAGCTTAACTGAGCTGATAGTAATTTGCGCAATAGCGGGGGAGTGGGGGGAAGCCAAGTTGCCAGCCACATGGTCTCATCCTGATTCATCAAAACCAATCAGAAAAGGATGAAACAACAGTACTGAAGTTGGCAGTTATGAGAGGTCAAAATCCTGAATGTGGAGACTACTGCACATCCTTCAACAGTTCTTTACTGTAATTTCACCAAAAACACCCATGATAAAACAGGCTAAGAGTGTATTATAGTGGTAGGTCCACACAAACTACTTCATCTGTTGATAAGAAACGACAATTTCACCCTAAAACAGGGAACCTTACAACCACAGCATATGACACATGAAAGACATATTGTGTTCCCTGCTATTATTGCATACCTGTACTGTATGTCACTCCACTTGGCATGAGAGTTACTTTATTAAGAATTACCAATCGTGCACATTTTATGTTACATTTATAAGCCAAAATACAGTTTAACATGTTAGAATACAGTAACACAATCAAACTAAGTAGCTCCTTCTTTGTCTCTTGCTTTGACAAAGAGGATAATATGATGTACAACATGTCTCAAAAAATAAGGTAACAAAGAGCTGGTACACACCAGACCTCCATGTGGTTACCACACACATTTAAGCATTTGTCCCACTGTGGCACCTAGGCTTGTATCCCAGTCAAAAAAATTGCTGCAAACAGCACGGTAAACCACTCTATACTGTTGTACTGTTGTACAGAGTGGTTTGTATCATCTTGTAATTTTCTATCCTTTATATCACCTCCCAAAAGACAGCCACATGAGTGGCGAAACCATGTAGGAGGTTACTGTATACAGAAACTACTTCACTAATGGGCATTTTGTTGGTATTACTGTTATATTATATTATATATACGAGCAATTCATGAACTTCCAATTCATGAACTCTCTTCTCCAACCAAATAACCTCATTCATTTGATTTTGGTTGAAGTTTCCAACAACCTCACTGCACTTAAGAGGTCCTGCACTAACTTCACTGCAAACATCTATGTTCAACATTCACACAATGCGCCTTGTGGACATGGAATAAAATGAAACAAAGTGAATGTAACATGCATGAGCTCAGTTATTACAAACTTTCAGAACAATTTTCATGACACTGTGTATTATTCACATGCCGTTGCTGATGTAGGGCACACTTACCCAACTGCCTCTTGCAGTTTCTTGTGCAACTGTTGGTATAGCGCTACATTGTATGTGCACATAACATAATTTATAGCCATCTTGAGAGCCTCTATCCGTAACACAGGACAGTGATCTGCAATATATATGAGCCTGTATAGTCGCGCCAACCCTGCATAGCTGTTTCCATATCCTTCTAGATCCTGAAACAATATGGTTGGTTCCATATACTAAGGAGCTATACTCCTACTCCCCATATATGCCTTCATGGCATATGCAGTGGCAACTTTACCTTTCAGCTCCAGTATATTTGCACAAATGTGTAGACACAAAGTAATACCTTTCAAAAGGTAACTAAATGAACTGTGTATAAATGGCTGCACCCAGTCATCTCTGAACCTTCAAATTAGTTCAAAGTGTCAGTAAACTTCCCACTCTGATGTCCATGTTGCACACTTACCTTGGTCCCACGACTCCAATGAACAGAAGGAAAAGCCAGTGGTAGTTCAGTCATTTACAAAAATTCTCTCCTTCCTATGGATCCTGAAGAGTCAGTACCATGTACACAAGAGCCAATCAATAGGTGAATATTCTGAGCCACCAAGGATGCAATCCTCTCCTCCCCTCCCTACGTTTTTCAGACCCCGTTTATACTGTCTTCATGGTTTCAGACATCCCACTGTGTCTGAACTTTAAGAGGCAAACTGAATGGTATTTTCAACTCTGCAACTCACTTTACTGCACCAATCTGGCTACATGTTTTGGCTTACCTACAAGCCACCATCAGGCCACCTAAGCTTCCAAAGACACTAAACCCTGCAGGCAATACTCTATATATACATATATGTATATTTTTTTTCCATTACCCTCAACAACAGCTTATAAGCAAGCCAGAACCACTACCCAAATTATTCAATAACCATTCCCTTTACTTCTCATTAATACTACCTTACCATCTATGCCTAGATGCTTGTAGCATCTTTTCCGTTTAGGTTCTCCCATCAAAATTCTGAATGCATTCATCAAATTTCCCACACATGCCACACTCCAAAAATTGCATTCTCTTGTTCTAATCACAGCAAATGACATCTAATGAACAGCCCAAATCATGAGCTCCTCATCATGCAGATTCCTCCAGCCTCGTGTCACCCCTCCCTCCCTCCCTCCCACATCCAAATAACCTCCTAAGCACCCTGGTCTCAACATCTTCAATTCCCTAAAACCTCTGGTGCCAGAATTAAATTCTGCACAAACTCTGCGAAACTCTGGATTTAAATTACAGGATTTCCTTCCTTCATGCACACTCTTACAGCTCCCCAAAAAACGCAGAGAAAAAAGGGAAAAAACCCACAGAGCTGTACAAAATGGCCATAATTGCCTGACACATATGCTTGGTCATTAGCGAAATGAAACCAGCACCGTCTGATGCAGTGTACACATTGCTCAGTACCAAAGGTTTAAAATAACAGACCATGTTCCACATCAACACAAAGCGACAAATAAGACTGCACTTCTGTACATTTAATCTTTACCTTTTTAGACAGCAGACAGAAAGACAAATACAGTGGTGGGCATGAATAAGCAAGCTTGATATCTGGTGAGTGTAGGTGAGCAGAATGATGTAGGCAGACAGTGCCCAGTACCTATCACACCTGTGTGAGTAAGGTGAAGTGCTGCTCAGTGCATGGAAGTAAAAGATAACATGCCTGGTCCCATGTTTTCAGATATGACAGAACTTCAGTTACATAAAAGACAATACTGTGAAAGTAAATGTCCTTTTTTTTGTGTCAATTCCAATAACAAGCATTCTTCAACTTCAATCTACTCTTAATTCTTTGAGAAAACAATTTTTGCATGTTACTGTTAATCCCAAATATCTGAACCTCACCACATTTTCGAATGATTTACTGGCTACCTTTATGTCATAATTCTGCGCTGCTTTCTTGTGACAAAACATAAACACATACTTAGCTTTCTGTGCATAAACATCCTCTACACTAGCCTCTTTCCTAACATCTAACAGAACTTCTGATTTTTCCATTATAACATATGTTTTGACCTGATCAACTAACATCATCTACACAGAACACATGGTGATAAATCTGGAAAAATGGTCACATGACAACACATGCACAAGAAATATATATTATATAATGCATGCACACACACACATGCACGCACACCCACACACACACACACACGCACACACAGGCAGTTGCACCACTCGTGACAACATACTTTCAAATCAGTTAACTTTGCATATTTCCATTCCATTATGTCTTTTCTGGACTTACCTTTTGGGAAAATTCAACAGACAGCAAAAAAGTATTCATTACCCAAAAAAAGTTATTAGATTAATGGCAGTTATAAAAAAGAACTCTTGTATGGCATTAATTCAGAAATTTAACAATTTGCCTCTGGCAGTGAATACCTACTGCCTTCACTGTCTTTTACAGTGGACAACATGGAAAAACTTTAAACACATTCAGAAATACACAATATAAACATAAGACATGAACATGCGGTCCATGTACTAACTGCTGACTTCACTAGTCATGCCAGAAATGCATTGTTATACATTGCTACTCCATCTAAGATTAAAATATTTACCCATGATACAAAAGCACAGAATAATTATCTCTTAGCTCACTCATTTTACCCTGTAGTATTTCTTCCAACTAAAAGCTCAGAAGTTCTGTGCAGTAGCATTATGTGACTTTTTTCTCCAAAAATCTGTTACTATATTTATGGTCTGTTCAATAACACATTCTCATACACTGACTATAAACAGCTGTACAAACAATTGCACTTCATGTGTGTGTTGCATCACATTATATTTATAGTACGATGATATCCTTGTCATACATATGATCTATGCCATGTCAAAAATTGTTCTATTTTTTGCTCAAACAAACCAAAACTCCTCAAAATTCTCACAATACCCTACGAACTCCACTCCTGTACATCGCAACTCCCTCAGCTTCACTACCCTGCTCAAAAGACCACACACTGAATTCATCACAAATACCACTAAGCTTTCTGTTATTATACGTTATAAGTTAGGTGCAAAGAGACAAAAGATGGCTGCAATAAATGGCAGTGGAAGGTGTTTGAGGTGGTATTCTGCTGTCCACCTTTGACAGTAAATGTGTCCATAGCTACCTCTCAAAAGCAGCACTGGATAACACACACAGCATACATCATGCAACATTGGGATTACATTACCGAAGATGATGATGACGAGCAAAGAAATTTAGAATGCAGCATTCTTCCCACCATAATTATGTACATGAGAATTGATTAAAATATCCAACACAAGAACATTCACCTGAGTCTTTGGCAATGCACATCAAAATTTTAGTCATTACAATCTGTCACTGTTAAACTGAAACAATGTTGTCTGGGGCAATGTTAATACTGACCACCTGCACTTCTCACTATCAAGTTCAGTATTTGAGTATAAATGTGGCTGTTGTTACAAAATGTTTGAAATTCACAGCATTCATATTCAGTCACATTGGGATTTCAAAATGAAGATCCCGCCATGCAGCAACACATATTTTGCTAGCCAGATCCCTCCACAATGCTGGCACTCCCATCTCACATGGTTGATGATGGAGGGCCATTACAGTATAACTCCAATTATCCAGATTAATTGAGACTGCAAGACATCCGGATCTGCAGAAAATCTGGATAATTGGATTTTTTTTGAAAATAGGCTACACTGGTAGTTTAAAGTAAAAAGAAATATCTACAAATGGCTGTTTTTGGCTACATATTTATTTACATACAAAGTTCTAGACAGCTACAACACTTTACAATACTGTACTCGATCCGATGACTGGTAAGTTCAAGGCAAATTAGTTCTGCAGAAGTCTTGACACAGTCACCTGAAAGGCCAAGCTGATCCAGATAATTGGCATTCTGGATAACCAGCGTCCAGATAATTGGAGTTATATTGTACCTACAAATTACACAGCATCACTCGCCACAAGCAATATTCACGTCATTACTGTGAGAACATCAAATCTCGCACAGTATCAAAGTTTCCCCCAAGGCTATGGCAAAAAAACAGTGTATCACCATGAAACAGGCACAGTGTGACCAAGTATGGTGTTGACAACCACAAAAATGTTTCATTGTGATTATTATTATATTAATCGAGTATATAATTATATTGAATGTGAGCACAAAGTGTGTGTACATGTATGGGTGGAAATCCTGTTTTTATGCGTACTCCTCAACCAAACTTAATTCTATTGTCCAAATACTACACATTTCTCTCCATTTATAAAGTATGTCAATACAGTCATGACACAGTTTCCAAGCTTGGCTGTTCTGTAACCATTAGAGAAACATGAAAAAAAAAACAGAAAACTGTTAATATGCTTCATGTGCAGTTACAGCATTGATAGGTATGTGCAAGTACTGTAAGGCAATATGTCTATCTGCTATAATTCTGTGCAAATAATGAAAGACAATCTGGCCTGCCACTGCAGTTCATCAGTAATACCTTCATAATCAACATCCCATATCACAGCAAGTCTGATTAAATGTAATAATGCCACCTCATGAAAATTCAAGAATAAGTTTGCAAAATCCTAAAACATACCAAACTGGGGTTTTCAACAACATACGGTTCTTCCTCATTGTTGTCATTATCTTCTGGTGGAGCATCCACCTGCATTGGCTCCACTGCACTCTGTAAAAAGTGAAAAAAATAACAATCATCTATTCAATAAAGCAATGGTTTTACTTTAAATACATCGGTATGTTAAAATGACAGGATGTTCTGATACACACATTTGTCAACTGGGGAAGACATGGCAGGCAGAAAGTCAGTTCCTCAGTACTCACGTTTCACATGATGCCAGATAACGGCATAACATTTTTGTCAGGGCGCAAAGACATAACAATAACTTCCAACTTTAAAACCGCACACACATGCGCTTCCAGAAACCAAAACCTAAGGGCCTAATATGGACTCCCATGTACTGTACCTACGGCGATTCAATTTCACGACATAAACAAATAATCCCGGGATTTATAGGACGCCTACAATTACGAAAAATGCAATAATGTTTCCAATATCATAAGATATAACTTACTTGAAAAAGAACGACATGCGCCCCCTTCACTGGCAGCGGCATCGTTACATACAGCCCGACCTTTCCAACTCTGCACCTGCGAGATGTGTACCACAGCAATGCTATATTCGAAGCGACCTTTGCCTGACTGCTTCATTTCTAACACTTCCATGGGACTACGTTCTGAAAGACGAAACTCTCTACACGCATTGTTTCACGAAAACTTTACACATTGAGGTAATTTTATTTATAATTTCAACACCCAACCATGACGTGCCACATGCATATTATGGTGCATTAGTATTCATATAATTTCTATGGCAAATGCAGAGAAGTTGTGTGGAACAACATTATATTACATTTAAAACGAGAGCGCGGTCTCAGAATGTTCAAATCAGTGCAATGCTATGTTTTCACAAGGGTATAGCTAAGGATTCCGTTCTTCTGGGAAATGTCCTGGGCATGTCAGCCCTTGCAGATGAGGGCACTATGCTGTCTCCAAGTCAGTTGGAACCCAGATTTTTTTCACTGGGAGAGGGGCTGACCCTGAGGCTGTATATAATTTATGTTTGATCTTAAAAATTATAAAAGTCATATCGCCAATATAGCATAGCGCTGCTTGCAAATGCGTTTATTCACACATTCAAATAGAGCTACATGTTCCATTCTTTTTCAAAATTCTAATGCACTATTCATCAGCCGTCTTTAGTGGTCGAGTTCAGCTAAGGGGCAAATCACGTAAGACGCTTAATATAACCGTATGTGCAAAATCTGTTTTTTAAGTTTCGATTCAGGGGGAAAGGGCTACAGTACAGCCATCCTCTCCCTTGGGTGCCCCCACACCGCTCCAAATTTTGGGTTCCAATTACCCCGTGACGTAGTGAATGCCATATCCCAAAAGAACGGAATCTCCAGTGAAATTTTCTTTATGCAGGAATTTCTAATACTTTGTTTCGTGGTCGAAGTTATTCAATCACGGGGCCCCATGAAGGCGCATAAGTTGCAATTTAATTACTCCGGACCTGCCTAACGGACTACAGAAAGCAAAATGAATGAATTTGTCAACATAAGAAAGAAAGACATAAAATAATACAGAGACACACAAAAATAGCGCTCCTCTATAGACAGATATTTCCATATTTTAACCAAGCATTGAGAAGAAATCACGCGACATGAAATGATGGCAGTCTAGATTTGTCTTCGTGGAACAAAAGGATGGAAAGTATGGAGATTCGAATAATCTGGAACATGAAGCCAACTGGATTTCGGAACGTATAGACATGTATAGTCATACCTATATAAACGGCGGCATATCACAGAACACATCAGAGAAGATCTGTGGAGAACAGTCTCTTCATCGTTCGGTTCTCACCATGTTATATTTGTATCTTCCTTGGGGCCTGCGACATATTGGTGGGCGAAGTTGGGTTGCCGAAGGTGTTTTGAAGTAATTAACGAAATGGCTTCAAATGCATCGAGAGCTCAGATTTTTGGAGCCATCGCTGTGAGTTATTTTGGCTGGCAGATTTTGATATTATGTGGAATGATATCCCTAAAATACACATGAACAGTGTTACGAGAATGAACGGTAGGAAGCTTTCTGCTAGAGGCCGAACGGTATTTTGGGCATAGAGGTTTCCGTATTTTTTTGTCTTGAATTCGATGTTGGCGCAAATATAACGCTATTCAGACCCGTTTGGCACAGACCAAACTCCTTTTCATTTTTATGTCTTTGTATGCAGCCTGCAGATGGGTGAGGGGCATGAAAATAATTCACAGGAACTGAACGTGCCAGGAGAAACGAAGTTTTTAAAATGTAACATGAAAAATTTTTACGTATTTGAAGAAAAGCACCCCAATATAGACTGCTGCTTTAATGATGCAGTATGTTTTTGTGTGGGATGTATCAATTTTTAATTGATTATGAAACCAGGTTAAACTCCAATTCATACAAGGTTCCTTCTTTTTCCCACCATTGGCCCTTACCAATATCAGAGCAGAGAATAATACCGCTGTTAAATGTATGGCTATAGTAAGAGTACATGATCAGTAAATTTTGCTGACATCCCTGGTGTGTGACCTCTTAACCTAAGTGCTTCTTATTTGTATGCCATTAACCTCAAGATATGTAAGTATTCTGTAATAAAGTGACTCTTTAAATGCAATTAAGTACATATTTATGGTAGAGTCCAGCATGTAATTATTATTTAAATTCTCTATAATTTGTCCTGTTAAAATGACTGTAGCTTAGTGCAGTTTTAAGTTTCTGCATTGCAATGAGAAATATTTGAAGGTCTGTGGTCACAGGAATGATGTTAAAACTCCATTACTTTTATGCATATTTTACAGTTCGAAAATTTAAGAGAAGTTTAAGTTATGAATATTAAAAAATATTTTGTGGAAAGGAAGTGAGTTGCATGTAGTTGCAGGTTGTGTAGTGGATAAGGCAGCAGACCAGCAATCAGAGGGTCAGCAGTTTGAATCCACTGGGATCCAGGAATTAAATAAAAATAAATAGGAAATAAATAAGACACTAATTTAAAAATGTAATTGAAATTGAATTGAGAGAGACTGTCTCCCCTCTGGGCATGAGATTGGGAACACAGCAGTCTTCTCTTTCGTGATGTGGGTTATAGTTTGATTGCTAGCTCACTTCAGTTACACAACTTGTAACATTATAAGTGTTCAGTGAGATCACACCACGCTATGTATGTGAATCACTGTTTCAAGATTCAGCTCTGAAAC
The DNA here is from genome assembly GCA_013340265.1 of Coptotermes formosanus. NCBI lineage: Eukaryota > Metazoa > Arthropoda > Insecta > Blattodea > Rhinotermitidae > Coptotermes > Coptotermes formosanus. The sequence continues at coordinate 12,939 of BLKM01000641.1, forward strand.
TATGTACATAAAAATGTATCAAAGCAAAGGCCAGTTTACACTTCATAAGACATTTTCAGTGATGCACCTCTGTATGATAGTTTCAAATATGGCTAAAAACACAAAAGCATCTTCCCTTGGTAGGCCAGTGATTTGAATATAGAAGCCACCGAGAAAAAAATTGCTTGTCATGATATCTGACCACAACTTCATGTGACAGACTTGTGTTTATGTAGTGTGCATCATCATCAGACGTCTACAGGTCCTTCTTAAAACACTTTGTGCATATGTTTGACTCCAGCTGATTTGTAAACTATTAAAGCACTCAGGTTCTAAGAAGACAGACTCTTTGCCCATTTCCATGGGGTTTAGAAATTATTGCATTCAGACCTCTCTCCATCGATATCAAATCAAGAGAACACAATTTTGACTGAAACTTCCAATGCACAGAGGTTTTGATGCGTTTCCTGCACTCACACTTAGTGCATGTTGCCTCTTGTCTTTGTAATGCTGAGCTTCTGTTTCTAGTTATCTCACATGTAATGTCCCTTTCTTTCAGTTAAACTCGGTACACACCATGAAGGCAGATGATACATTCTTAACATCAGCAGTAGATGAAGATGAGTGCTCAGTCTCATGTCCCACCCACTATAGCTGAGGGAACAAGCCCCTAGTACCCATTGTACATGGGCCACAACTCACTATGGGCTGGATGGTTTGGGGTTCAAGTCTGGTGGGGGTGGGATTTCCTGCACCCATCCAGACTGGTGCCGGGGTCCACCCAGTGTCCTACACTGTGAATGCCAGGTCTTTCCTGGGGGTGAAGTGGCCTTGGTGTGGTGTTGACCATCCACCCTGCTTTAGCGCTGAAGTTACAAAAAGCATAGTGCTACACCTCCACTTCCCCTCCGTGCCTTCCTAGCATGTGATAGGGTGAACTTTAACTTTTACCCATTGTGTAGGAGGCTGGGTGGGCCCCAGAGAAAAATGTTTAGCCCCTGCTACGAATCAAACCCAACACTGTCCAGCCTGCATCCTAGTCACTGTATTGACTGAGCTATCTTCCCCCACTTTCAGCTTGTTTTTGGCTTAAAGTTTGTTAACTAGTGACATAATACCACACACACATAACATGGCTGCAAGGAACTTGTGCCAGCCACTGTTTGATCTCCTGGTACTACAATAACCGACTACGGAGTACCCCATATTCTGTGGTCATAGAGGTGACACTTACTGGACACATGTAAATCGATACAAGGAACTGTGAAACTGATATTTTCATGAATGTTCATTTTCAGAAATGTGGCATTGCTACACAAACAGCAAAGAAAGCAAATGTGGTTTTCTCACGCAGTGCTGAAGTGAAAACAGCAGTGCTGTCAAATAAGTTGGTAGTGGCATCTGTAGATAGCAGTTCAGCCATCTCTACAGTCTCAGTGCTATTCAGGTGATTTACTGGACTAGTAAAATGCTTACTTATTCTCTGTCAGTGACAAATTTAGTGTATCATATAGTAAAGTGTCTGCTGAGACATGGTGCATGTGTATTGCAGCTTTATGTACAGTTTCATTACTGAGTTGGAATTTGTATGACTGATGTATTAATGAAGAAACTTCTGCATCAAACCTTAAGGATTATATTTTATGGTTATAAGAAAGTGCAAGTAATTTCCAAAGATAAGTAAGCCTTGAAAATGGCCCACCAAGGTCAAAAGATGCCACAACAAACTGGATTGGCACTGGCAATGGGTAATACAATTGGTGTCTGTATAGACAATTGTTACTCATTAGTTATATAAATATCATATAAGTGAAGACAATTTACACATTTCACTTTCTGGTTGAAGATTACTGTCATATATGCAGCACCATTATTTAAGACTGACAAGGACCACCATATTGGAAGATCTGCTGTCACCATCTTCAGGGTTGAAAGTTGAGGGAGCAGGTTCCTCTGAAATGTTGGTGCTTATGTACCAGTCTGCTTGGTATCCATCTTCATGGGCATCAACATAAAATGTTGAAATCTCACAACTTTTTCATTTCCTCCTAGGGCTGGATCCCGTTACGAGCAGCCAGACTCGCTGGGAATTACACATGCACTGCGAATTGCAGCAGGACTTACGACAAAGGGCTCCACACAGTTTGGTATAATACGTAATCTTCAGCAGATCGGAGCAACCCTAACTTGCCAGACTGACCGAGAGACAATTGCATACACTTTGCAGAGCACCAGTGACAGTTTGTAGGTTGCTTGTGGTGAAACTGTGATTTTGTACTGTTCCTTATGATTCCTTTTCAGAAATAATGTGTTTTCATATGATTTATGCATTTTTCCCACACTTAATGGTTTTAAAGTGGGTTTCTTCATTATGTAGGGCATTTCATGAGGGTTCACACTTGAAGACGGAGATGGACAGTACTCCGTTTACCTGCATAACCGTCTCTGTTCAAGTACCCATGGCACCTTATGACACAGTAAAATATTTTTGCACCCCATAACTGAGTAGTGATTACATGTGGTGACATTCTCAGATATGTTGGAGAATGTAGTTACTACACAGTGTAAAAACCCAAAAGATGACTATCAACTGAACAACCACCACCAGGGAAACCTGAAAATTCATGTAGGTAGTGTCTTAGTTTTGTTAATTTGTACAGGGAAACTGGTTTGAAGTTCCTTGGTGATGTTGCTTCTAAACAAGTATTCAAACCATGGGAAATATCTGACAACATTCCACGTCTGAAGTATGAATTGTCAACTGTTTCGCCATTTGCACAGTTGGTGGATTTACTACATAAAGCAGCTTACAGAAGGGGGCTTGGCAATTCACTTTTCTGCCCTGATTACCTTGTTGGTAGTCATAACACAGAGTCAGTAAGTAAATGTCTTATAATTTGTCATAGGAATGCAAACTAACTATCGCCTGTCACAGGATTCAATTAACGGGCCCTTCAGTTGATCCATTCATATATGTTACAGCCCTGCACGGATGCTACGAAATCACACTGTCACTGAATATTCACATTATGAATCTGAAAAGTTCTTGGCTTGATAGATGTTACCAGCAAAGTACAATGCTGCAGTCTTAACTGAGGTATATGTACCTCTTTACCTCTTGATTTGCTTTATAATGGCAATTGCCATGTGGTGTAACTACAGGGTGATTCACATAGGACTGTACCCACATATTTAGCTATAGACCACAAATAGATAAACACTGTGATCATACTGATTGGACACGTACCTTCTTTCATGCTGAAAAAATTTACATCACATCATGTGCTGGAAGCGACCACCATCCTTTGGATGCGGCATTGCATGTTGTCAGTAGTGTGTTAGAGTATCATGCTGTCAGTTTGCCTGATTTAATTTGTAATGTTCTCTCTCAGTGCATCAATTGTGCATGGTTTGTTATGGAACACTTGTTTTTAATGTTGTCCCATAAAAAGAAATCAGGAGGGGTTAAGTTGGGAGATAGCAGTGGCCACAGATCCTTGGAAATCACTTGATCCTCGACGGAACTCTAAATCATTGCCATGGATTTCTCTTGATGCGTGGCATGTTGCACCATCTTGCTAGAAGTAACCTTGAGTGAGTAACCCAGCGGGGTTGCACAAGAAACACACACCCCTGCCATGTGTATGACACGATGCAGCTACTGTATAACAGTGACGGAAGCTTGGGGAAATTAAGGGTACTGTAGCCTGCCACCAGGATGAACAGGGCAAATAACTGACAGGTGGACACAGCATAAATTACAAGTAGCTGGAAGGTAATCATTGCTGCTGTTTGTGATCTGTAGCTAAATAGTTGGGTTTCATTCTAAAAGAATCACCCTGTATTAGCAGATAATCATAACAGGTACCTCTTTAGCTCTTGACTGCTTCATGAAAGCACATGGCATCTGGCGTGTCATCAGCACATCACTTTCTTACAAATCAGGCAGAAAGGCATGTAAGGTGCCTGCCCAGTCAGTAATCACTGGAGACTCCAAGACTTCCTCGCAATAAGTTATATCATGCCGCTATAGGCTATTAAGTGAAGGAAGAAACTTTTAAAACTCTCTGTGAAACAGGAAGTCTTCAAGGTTAAAACTTCTTGCATATCCCAATGGCCTGCACTTCCTCACACTTAGTTGCAAATATACACCTCCAATAATGTCTTCTTCACTTATGATGGACGTGTCAAGACATACAGTAGTGTCTCCATCTTTATGAACCTTGGTGTTTTGGATTTTAACCTTTTGTGATTGCCTGTTTTGCTATGGTTATTTGAAACCATGACTAATTCTGACAAATCACAGTTAGACCACATGGCTAGGGAGTTGGCTTCCTCCACTCTCCTGATGCTGTGCAAGATTACTCTTAGCTCAGTGAAGCTTTGTTTTCATTAAGTGAGGTTGATAGGTATCTTGCATTATGGAATGAGTGTCATCCAGTCATTTAACACACTTTATGGTTCCAAACAAGCATATTTTATTAAAAATGAAGTGCTGCTTAACCTTTTAAAGCCTAGCGGCAACTTTACATACCGCCAGGTTTAGCATTAAAAAATTCTACGTAGTGCCCACATTGCGTTCATGTGTTTTGTACGGATCTCAGAATAAACAGCAACTTTTGCCTTATAAAACATTAAGAGATTGGTTTTTATAACCGAAGTGGAGAGTGTTTACAGCGCGGTACGCACTGAGTCCTTATATAAAGCAGATACGCTTCGTCTTTAAAGGGTTAATATGCTTTTCTGAGCTTATATTTTTATTAGTAGAATGTTGTAGTTCTTGGAACCAGATACGCATGTTACCACTGAAAAGACAACAAATTTGATGTTTGTGACAGTTCTGTCATTCTGAATTAGTCATGAATGTCAAGGGTCTACTGAATTTTCTCTGAAGCCCATAAATATATCCATCTTCCAGTAAACAACACAACCTTTGCAGCTGATATTTAAGGCCTCTTTTTTTCTCAACAACTGCATTGCCTTAAGTGATTCTGCTTTGCAGTTGCAGCATTATGTGCAAAGCCTTTTCACAACCAACCGTACAGCTGTGGTTGGTGTGGGTGTTGACCATGGTGATTTGCTTTGCTTTGCACAAAACCTTTCACTAGAAAGTGGTGCTGGTCCAAGTGATTCCACAGCCAGGTACACTGGAGGAGATGCAAGGAAGGATACAGTTGACAGTCTTGCCCACGTGGCTGTGGCTGTAGAAGGTGCAAGGTAATAAATACAGGGTTGTGATTTTATCTTGTAACCTTCATTTGTCACTTCCCACCACTACTCTGTCACATGTGTGAGTGACTGGCTAAGTGAGTTATGTGATGTGATAAAGAGCCAACAGCATGTGGCAACATTGTTATTGGATAAAATAATGACACTACATCTATCCTAATGGGGATTGTAGTCTTTTGACATTTGGCACCATGTAGTGTTGTACTATGATGCTCATGTTTTAAGGGAACATTCTCATGGTTGGTGGAATTGAGATTTCATTGTCAACTTACACCTGTGCCTTTGGTTCTGAAGATGGAGCAAGTATGTTCCTTTGAAACCTGTAGGCCTGTGACTGCATGGCATTAGAAGTTTGAAGGCTGCAATCTGAAATACTTCCTACTCTTCTATCAACTCTATATGGTATATATCTCTAACAGAATTTATTTTATGTATTGAGCAATTTTGCCAACCTTCTCGTGAAATCTTTCATATTACCAGCACTTGAAAGCCTCATTCAGGAAAGTTGTGGTGTTTGATATGTCTAGTCAGTGTGCACAGTGAGGTTCACAAACTTCATCCTATTGGAAGGCAGTGATGGGCACTGCATAACTGTGCACTGTGCTCTGCACAATATCCAGTTTCATATTGGAGGCAGGCTGTATGAGAACCTAAGGATTCTTCCCATTAAGGCAGTAGTTGAGCTCACCTTGTGTAGCTTAAGACTTAAAGAATTAGCTTAAGAGTTACTCAACTTGTATTTTAATAGCAGCCATACAGTGAAATTGATGGCAATTTGTTTGTTGCAGCCTGAAAAACACAAAGGAAGCTCTTGCTTTCGCAGTACTGCGTTATGCACTGGGAGTGGGCCCACATGTTAAATGGGGTTCGAGTGCCTCCCCTTTAACCCGTGCAGTGGGTTCAGCTGCTGGAAATGATCCCTTTGCTGTGACAGCATTTAATGCCAACTATACTGATTCTGGACTATTTGGTTTTGTGGCTTCCAGTCCAGCAAGTATTGCAGGAAAGGTGAGATTTACTGTTTCCTTTGTAATGTTGCTTCAGGACCATCTTGGATCACTTGGCTATATCCTTAATACCAAATTAGCATTTCCTTAGGCCTCATTGAAAAAACCTAATTATCTTACATATGTGCATAATGTATTCATCAATGTAAAGAGGGATATCGCCTACTTACAATATATATAGAGCTTCCTTTGTATAGTTTTTTTTGGTTATTGGCCTGATGATAGCTGAGTTCCCGAGCTGAAACTGGTTGCCAAAGAAATAAACATATGTAATATAACTTGCTGGCGTGATTGAAGAAGCTACATAAACATACACTTACAATTAATACACCAACTAGGATGTTATATATTAAGAAAATGACCTTCGATTTTGTTTTATTATCCTCATGTTTTCTATGGACCATTTTCATGGTGTGCCATTTTCTGATTTGATTATTTACAGGTAGTAGATGCTGCAGTCAAGCAGCTGCGAAGTGGCATTGTGTCTCCTGCTGACATAGCACGTGGTAAGACTCAGCTTAAAGCAGCCATTTTACATGACCAGGAAAGTGACTCTACACTGGCAGAAGAGATTGGAAGACAGACGGTGTTACTCGGCAGTGTCCTGTCAGGTCCTGCTCTTGTTTCTGCTGTGAACAGTGTTACAGATGCTGAAGTTAATGCGGTGAGTTGTGGTCAAGTACGTAGCATGAGGGAGGTCCCTCCAGGCCATTCCGAGACATACTGAGTCAAAGTAGGCCCCACTGCTTTAAAATTCACTGCACAGTAGTCATGGAATCATTTGATGCTATTAGTCTGAGCAACTGATAGTGTCATAAACCATAAACAAGCAAGCAAGCAAGCAAGCAAGCAAACAAACAAACAAACAAACAAACAAACAAACAAACAGTTCACAGTAACATTTTTCCAAATTACTGTCTGTCCATTATGTTTAGGATATTCAAATTCAAGAATGTTTCTTGAGTCCTGTGACTTCCACATGTCACATTAAAGTACAAAGAGGTGTTACAGAACACCAAAGCAATTTGATTATGGCAGTGCAATTCATTTTAAGGAAACCCAGCTAAGGTATTGGCACTTCCAGCAACACAGTTTCTGGCTGTAGGGAGTACATACTTGTAATATTATCATAAAAGGTACACAGCTTCATGTATGCCAGTAGTTTATTTTAAGAAAAACCTGGAAAGAGAATAGGAGGTTTTAATTGTGTGCATTTTGCCCTTTGAAGACTGAAGTTACTCTATATCAGAGAGAGAGAGAGAGACACACACACACACACACACACACACACACATTCACAACATACTGTGCGGTAAGCACTGTCCATCTCAGTTATAAAAACCAGTCAGTTAATGCTGTATAGTGAAATAATCGCTGTTTGTGCTGAGATCCACACAAAACACAGAAATACACTGTGTGAGCAGAATGCAAAGTTTGCAGTGTTAAATCTGGCCATACATATAGTATGAACTAGGCTGTAAAGTGATATATGCAATACACGTTGTTTTCATAATCATGACATATTTTGGTAAAGTAAGACTGGTTTGTATTTGCAGGCTGCAAGTAAGGTGAAAGCAGGAAAGCTGTCAGTAGCAGCAGTTGGTAGCCTGTCTAATGTGCAATATGCTGATGAACTGAAGTAGATGGATGTGTTGTGGCATAGCAGTGCTTTGAGTGTCTATAAATCCAAGTAGGTAACTGTATGGAGTAAAGTATTCAAAAGAACATGTTCATTCATGTACATTGCTATATGACTAAAATGTATGATATTCCTTTGAACACAATAAAATGCCTGTACAGAAGATAATGATAAAACATTGTCTTCAGCTGTGTCCAGCAGCCCTTATTATGCAGTGAGACAAGCTTAAGATGACCCTGGTTAAGAAGTCTTCCCACCTGAGATGTTAGCATGATTTAGTACCAACATTTTCCTATAAGATTAAAATATATGCCACCTTTGTAATACATGTCCTACTTAAATGATTTCCCCAAGTTCAGTTTTGTTTAGTTTGTTCCCAACTTACAGAGAGAAAATAATGCCCACAGTTCACGATCGCTAACCCCCAAGTTCACTTCAATGACGGATCGGAGGTACAGATATATAACTCAATCTGTGGAAACGTATGGTGGGAAATGACTCCACATTCCAACTGCACTGCCATCTGTTTCCACACTTGCATTCTGTGCCACATGTGTAATGAACAATGTGAATAAACATGGGTTTAATGAAGTGTGTTGTGACTGTAACCAGTTTACTTTCAATGCCTGAAGTGCCCTGTACACAGAATTTATATACCTTTTGCTTTCATCTGAACTGCCATGTGGGCGTATCATTTTGATCCTGTACAGCCATGAATTATTGAACATGTGAGTAGCATGGCTACTATATAAAAACCAGCATAAAACATAAGCTGTTGTCAGTTCAAGTAAAGCTGAGCATTATACACAAGGTGGTTGCTACTTAAAATGTTCTTTGTTGGGGCAGGTGTGTGTGTGTGTGTGTGTGTGTGTGTGTGTGTGTGGGCGCGCGCTGTGAATGTATTTGGCATTTGCGTGTCAACTTGAAATATGGGACACAGCAGAACGTAAGGAGGAACTGGTATTCATGAAATAGTTCCTGGCAAAAATGTGCTATTCATGTGCCAGTTGTGCCTACAAAAACATGCTATATCGTGTTCAATAATGTGTTCGTATCACTAAGGACGGCAAGACTTAAAATGTGGTTTGATGCGGAAAATTGACCATATATAATGCAGAAGTTATATGGAATAATATTCTAGTAAAATAACTGTCAATTTCATTACAAAATTACAAACTGTTTTCAGGTTTAATCTTTTAACAGGTTTTCCCACTCAATAAGCCAAATTTGTTGAGTTTTTCCATAAACATCTTCAGAGGGGTTTACTGTATTTAATTCTAAATACTTTTGGCCAATTCTTTGTATTCTACTGACTACAAGGCAATATTCTCAGCAACATGGGACTCGATACAAAGTGGAGGTAGTGAAAAGTTACTCCTGTACATGCCACGAAGGCATACAGGGGGGACTGGAGGTAGAGCTCCACTGATGCTTCACATTGGCACTAGAAGGGGTGACAGATCAGATTCATGCCACCACTTTAGCACAGGGGAAAAGCTGATGTTACCCACTGAATAGGAGGCTGCCTGGACCTTAAAGCCAGTCTGGACACTTTGGAGGAAAATAATTCTTACCCTTACCTGGAATCACACCATGATTCCTCAGTTCCTTAGCTCGTAGCCGGGTCACTATACTGACAGAGCTATCCTGGCTCTCATGTGGGGTTCAGTAATGAGAATTTACAGAATAGCACAATGGCTGCCCAAAAGGCACTCATGTCTGCAATACGTCCTGTGATTGCCCCATGGCATATGCAACCATGAAGTATGGTGTCATTAAAATCATCTTGCATTGCATTGTTTCTGTTGTGATAAGATTGCCACTGCAGGCTGATAAAGGAAAAGGCTGTAGCATTGGTGTTGACATACACTATACTGTTTACATCCCTTGTTCACTACCAGCCTTTTTAAAATATTCTGCTCTTTTTACAGGAAGATAAAAGTGCCACATCATGTTACAAATGACCAGATTCAAGACTTCTAGGATGTGACACCATGACAGATGGGTGGCTCTGTGACATCGCAGAGGATTGTAGTGCACTGAAAATGTTGGAAACTACACCCAATGACATACTGTCACATCTCAGAAGGCTTGAATCTTCAGCAACACTGCTATGAGAACCTCAAATCTTATACATATGAAAGTTACCTCACTGACGCAACAGTGAAACATCCATATCATCAGTACAGCCGTAGGTATTCGACGCAGTATAACTTGTTGGCACCACGAGTCTTCTTAACTGACAGTCTTCCTTCTTGAAACTGCTGCAAAATGGGTAGCAGCGTCTTCAGGTTGTTCATGTAAGAAATCTGTAATCAAGCAAATGTCTGGCAATAAGATGGCGTACATCATTTACAATGATCGTTTCCCAACTTTGTTTACATCTGTGTTTTATTAGGTGCATTCACAAAAGAAGGGTGAAGAGTGAGCATTAGCTGTGTCAAGTCTGCCTGTCCATCCAGCTGTCCACATGGGACAACTCTCAGCCCCAGTGTGTGGATTTTTGTGAAATTTTATATTGGGGACTTTTAGTAAAATATGTCAAGAAAACTGAAGTTTGATTAAAATCAGACAAAGCTACAGTCACTTCGCATAGTGACCTGTGTACGTTTATGACTACTCTGGTTACTAATGTTACCATTGTTACCATGTTCACTGATTGCAGTGGTTATGTGAATGCTCCAGAAGCATACTGCACTGCAGACATTTCCTATCTTGTTTTGTTTGTTAATTTATTTTGGTTGGCACAAGTGGGAACACAGTGCAGTACCTTATGAACATGTAGTTGCCATGTGTCACCATGACTGTGACGGTAGACCCAGCACCACATTTCTTCCAATAGCAGTACTGTTACCACAAGGCTAAAGTATGGCCACCAATTGTAGAGAAGTGGGCAACTCAAATTCCTATTCCAAAGTACTCATAACAAAAGTTAATCATACAATTGCATAGTGCTAGGAGCAGTTCCAGTTTCTGCTAATCACAGTAAATACACAATGCTCAGTCTTTGTACAGAGGACAGTTGCTCAGCTGATCAATAAATTTCATCCTTTTATGAACCAAAAGATTCACTACTTGGAAGATCTAGGTGTAGATGGGATAATATTATACTGGACCTTAAATAGGATGGGACAGCACAGACTGGATTCATCTGGCTCACAAGAGTGACCCGTGATGGGCTGTTGTGACCACAGTAATCAATCTCCAGGTTTTATAAGATGTGGTAAATATCACTAGCTGTGGAACTATCAGCTTCTCAAGAAGGACTCTGCTTTGTGTAGTTAGTTAATGGACCTTATTCTGAGCCAGGCAAATCCAAACCCTACTGCCTTAAGACTCACGTTAATATTATATTCCAGTCTGTAGAGAAGTGTACACAGCGGTCAACTCCATCTGTCATCTCATCAAGGACAGCCTCAAAGTAACAACGAAAATAATGGACTGTCCTATTATAGTAATCAAATGGCACAAAACAGCAAAACAACACACTAGTAGACATACGATGATGATGATGAAAAATAGGGGTAAAATTAGACAAGGAACACAGGTATGATCATGTGCCAAAATTAGTAGAAACAGGTCACAAAGGTAGTGTAACCATGCTATGGCATCAACAAGTGGAAACCGATAGAACCATCCCTAACAATAAACCAGACATGTAAGCAATCCGTAATAATGAAAGCGCACCATGTATGCTAACAGACGTTGCAATTGCAGGAGACAGAAATGTGATTAAGGAAGAAGCCGAGAGATTCTAAAATATAAAAACCTTACAACAGAAATACAGTGTATGTGGAGTGCAAAAACAAAAGTTACACCATGAAAAACAGAGGCAATTGGAACCAGCTCAAAATCATTCAGAAAATACCCATGCAACATACTGGGAAAGCATGGTATCAAGGAACTACAAAAAACAGCCATATTGGGCACTGCACACATATTTCAGCAAGTACTAATGTAAAAGTATGAAACCTTCAACATGGGAAATAACATTACACGTATCATAAATTATAACTACAGAATAGCTGCAACACTGTATACCCTAGAAACATGGTTTGTTTCAGGTATGTAATTGTAAATACCCTGCATAAGGATGATAATGAATAAACAACAACAACAACAACAACAACAACAACAACAACAACAACAACAACAACAACAACAACAACAACAACAACAAATGGAAGAAAGATTGAAGAAGGAATACACCAGGAGACTAAGAATGATACTGAAATCTGAATTAAATGTCAAAAACAAAATTACAGCAATTGGAACATTAGCTGTGCCAGTATTAAGATACAGTTTTGGTATAATTAATTGGAGATTAGAAGAAATTAAAAAAATTGATAGGAAAACCAGGAAGATGCTAACAATGTACAAAATGCATCATCCTAAACCTGATACAGATAGGCTGTATGTAAAGAGGAAAGAAGGAGGAAGAGGCCTGTCACAAATTGAAGCAGCATATAAAACAAAGGTAATTAATATTGCAGAATATCTTAACAAAAAGTATAAAGAAGACCAGTTTGTAAATATTATAAGAAGCCATGACAGCAGTCAACCACATATGAATTCAACAGTTAAAAGAGCAGCGAAGATCATAAATGAATTAAGTCAATCAAACGAGAAGAATGACATGAAACAAGATGGAATACAAAACACAAAGGCAAGATTGGCAGAGTCCTTAAAGGAAAAATGGGAAAACAAAGTAATGCATGGCCAGTACATCAGAAGCATAGATAAACATCTCATTAGCGAGGAAGACACATTCCTCTGGCTGTCAAAAGGAGACCTGACAGCAGTAACAGAAAGTGAAGTAGTGGCAACACAGGACCAAGCACTGCAAACAAAATACCATGCAACAAAAATATTGCACACAGAAACAGATAGCAAATGCAGAGTGTGTCACCAATTTGAGGAGACAGCAGACCGCATTGTGTCAGTGTGCCCAATATTGGCAAAAGAGCAATACATCAAGCGACAGGATAGAGTGTGTGCTCAACTACACTTCAACATATGTAAGGAACTAGGGGTAAAATTAGACAGTGAACTCTGGTATGAACATGTACCAAAATCAGTAGAAACAAGTCAAGTGGGCAAGGTAACCATATTATGGAATCAAAAAGTGCAAACTGACAGAACCATTCCCAACAATAAACCAGACATCATAATCCGGGATCATGAAAAAGGAACATGTATGCTAATTGATGTAGCAATCCCCGGAGACAGAAATGTGATAAAGAAAGCTGAGAAGATTCTAAAATATAAAGACCTCATAATAGAAATCTAGCACATGTGGAATGTAAAAACAAAGGTGATGCCAGTTATAATAGGAGCAATTGGAACCATTTCAAAATCCTTCAGAAAATACTTGAGCAGTGTACCGGGAAAGCACGATATCAAGAAACTACAGGAAACAGCTATATTGGGCACAGCACACACACTGCGGAAAGTGCTAACGTAGAAGCACTGAAGAGTTTAATAGTGAAGACAGCACTATATGCACCATTAACAGTATGCGCAGGACAGCTGCGACACTGTATACCCTAGAAACATGGTTTGTTTCAGGTGTGTAAGTGTGAATACCCTGCATAAAGGGGATGATGATGATGATGATGATGATGATAATAATAATAATAATAATAATATAATCTGGTTCTCACAATTCCCACATCAGTGTTTGAACAGGAACATACAACAGTACTCTGTAACCAAGGAGTACAGACAGACAGGTTTTGGCAAATAAGCCACACATAATAATTAAAAGAAAAAAGATAAAAACTTGCTTACTGACAGATGTAGCAATACCATATAGGAATGTAATAAGAAAGAACACTGTAAAGGAACTGATATAAATATTTCAGGATAGAACTTCAGGTACTGTGGAACATGAAATTCTTAGTTATACCAGCAATCACTCAACAGACTTTGCAGAAAACAGCTACACCAGGAACATCACACATAATAATCTGAAACTTGAACCCTGAGTGGCAGGATGCACCACTGGTTCAGGACGGCAAATACCAGGAAAAAGAACATGAAAGTAGTAGTAGTAGTAGTAGTAGTAGTAGTAGTAGTAGTAGTAGTAGTAGTAGTAGTAGTAGTAGAAGAAGGAAAGGAGGGGGAGACGAAGAAGAAGACGAGAACAGGGTATAAGCCCTCTTCTGGCTTGCTCTGTCTTCATGGATACTAGTTTCACCACCTTTTGTTTGATCAACCTCTGCTGCCTCTGCCAGGTGGACTGCATTTATATGCTGGCTCTGGTGTGCACATATCATTCATTGTTAATACATTGTTACATGCACTTCATTTAAATTATACATATTTAATTATTCTCTCATGTCTGCACATGTCTAGTGTTCACATAATGTGTATCCTACAGCTGGGTCAACAATATCATCTCCGCTGTCTCAGTTACTCTCTCATGCTGTTTTATTGAACCCCAATTCTTACACCCATGTAAGGGCACTGATAATGCCATTATCTTAAATAATTTCAGTGTTTCCTTATTACAGTAAAATCTGCGATATCTGGCACCCCCGGGACCAAAGGTTTACCGGATACCACAGTTTTATGGATACCAGAATATTACACTTAGTATGTATCTTAGTGTACCTAGCAACCTCACAGACAGACCTAACCATTTAACCCGTCACTTGATATCTTGCCCTGCTTTCCACGTTACACTTTCTAGTCCTTTTCACCACTATTTACAAAAGAAGGTGCAGCGGTATTTGGTCAACATAACACAGTAAGTTGCTCCTTATGTAACTTAAAACTCTTTTGTCAGTTTGCCGGTTAATAGGCACTTCCAGATACGCTAATACTGGACATCGCAGATTTTACTGTACCTGTTTTAAATGTGCATTAAATTGCTCCACACATACATATTGAAAACTTTGTAGCTTTTTATATACATACGTATGTATACACTACATACTCATACACTATACATCCCATCCAAAAGCAGTTAAATTCCATTCTTTGCTCATTACTTTGTTGGCATTAATCCTAACCTAAAATTCTTTTCAGGAATGACTAAGGGAACTCCAGAAAAGTCACAATGAGAGATAACCAACCAACCAACCAACCAACCAACCAACTACATGAAGCTATTAGTTCCTCATCTAGTCATGAAATTCCTTGTATTCTATGGAACCTGAAGGTTTTCATTTTCATGTTCACAACAGCCTGTCACTGGTCCCTATCCTGAGCCAGATGAACCTAGTCCATGCCCTCTCATTATATTTCTTCAAGATCCATTTTAATATTATCATCCCACCTATGCCAATGTCTTCCAAGTGGTCCCTTTCCTTCAATTTTCCCACCCATCTCACCCACCTTCATTTGATCATGCAAATACTATGTAGTGGGAAGTACAAAAGCTCCTCATTGTGCAATTTTCTCCAGTCTGCTGTTACTTCCTATGCCCTTCCCTCTTAGGCTGAAACGTCTTCCAAAGCAGAGCTCAGAACCAGCTACAAAATTAAAGACTCTTAAACACAGGCTATTCCATACCTCACTACAGAATTTTTATGACAACCAGTACCAACCACAGTGTCTCCAACATGGGGGCCTGTTAGTTGAGCAGATTCTGCTCCGTAGGACATGACTTTCACGATTCATAATTACCCATTTTAATACCACTGTTTTGGCCTTTCGTGCCTGGTTCCAGTAAAGTGGAATGAGACAGAGCGGCTGATGAGTTGGCTTTCCCTGTCTCCTGCTTTTGTGCACAGCAGTCTCAGCTCAGTCAAGCTATGTCATTTGTAATAAGAAGTTAATTGTTTTCCTGTTTTATGACAAATAATTCTCCTTTAATCATTTAATGTATCTGAGGCATCCAAAAAGTACACCAAAAATTCCTCTGTTCTGAAGTCCAATGATTCGGAAATCCTGAACATTCCTCACTTGAGAAGAGTGGATCCAAGACCAAAGTTTTGCTTTTTACCAGAAAAAAGCTTAATAAATGAAACAGACAGATCTCAGGATATTAGCAAATGCCTCCAAGAGTGTCTGTACATGAACCATTGCGGTATCTACTGACCCCTTGTCTCCTACTCCATCAACTTCTTCAGCTATGAAGATTGCAGAAAAGACAGAAGAGCACCCTGATGGCCCTGAATGAACAGATGAAGGACACATCGAAATGGAATAATCCTCTGAGTGAGTGTACAGGAGCAGTAGCAAATATGAGTGTAAATCAAAAAGTAAGGGAACTTGTGACAGAAGCTACCAAATTGTAAACTGCTGAATCTGGATTCTGACAGGTTTGAACATGCTTTGCATACTGCTCCACTGTCAGTCTGCCTGAAGTGGTGACTGTGCAAACATGGATGCTCCACTTTCTGATTGCACTATCCTTCAGTAATGTGCTGCGACAAGATTTATTTGGGCAGAAGGGGTCAAACCGTCTGATATTGACCAAAGAATGTTAGCACAGTGCTAACTGCAAGAGTCAGAGAAAAGTTTATAGGGGTAGAATTGTACGAATCTGGAAGAACAAGTGTGTCTGATGATGGATGGTGATGTTTGTGGTGGTGGTTTTATTGGTCCCAGTTAATCAAAAGCAATGATACTCTACTGTACAGTGATGACTAACACTACAGCCAAAGTTTTTATAGTTTGTTCTTTAATAATTTATACATACAAGACCAAAAATGATGACTACAGTATCTAATGTAACTACAACCTCACTCAGCTTTCAAAAAATTATTTCTGATGAACTTTACCTGGTCAATGACAAGCTTATGAATTCTGCGCAGCAATTCAAGAACCTGAGGATCTCCAGAAAGGAGGCACCGTTGATACTGTGCATCCAGCAGCAGACTGGCCCACTCTACCAAACTATGCAACTCAATTTCTGGTTCATATGCTTCAAGTTCTTCAGTTAAGTAGTGAAGCAGAGTCAGGACATGATGAAATGGGACAGTGCGCAGCCTGGGTAGCATGCACACATCACTGAACGGTACATGAAGTGTTGCATTTAACAGCTCACAGTACTGTGCTTCTCTACCAACTGTTGCCATGCTTTCCAAGCAAAACATAAGTATCTGAACCAGGGACTTCTCAGGGATGTCTGTAAAATATCTTATGCACCAATTCAGTTCTGGTACCGCTCTGGTTTCCAGCAGCTGTGGAACAAGTTTCTCCACCATCCTGCAATGTGAGATTGCCATATACAAGTTACAGACAAGAAGACTGTTAAAAAAAAAAAAACTTTGCTATACATAAAAATATGCTTTGGAAAAACCTGCTCATACAGAAAGCTGTGGAATACATATTTTTTTCCACGGCAGATGGGTTTCTGTTGACTCCTGTCACATCCTGCCCATTTTCCTCTTCATTCCTAACAGCTTCAATTTAATATGCATGAAAATTCAAAGAAATAAAACATCTGAACATGGGAGTATATAACTGCTACTGCCTTGTGTTCCTACATGTGACATACTGGAACAGATGTCAAGGAGAAATGACACTCAGCATGTGATCAAACTGCAGTGGTAAATTTGTAGTTGGTGGTGGAAGGGTTCTGACACTGAATTTTTATGGGAAAATAATGACTTCACACGCCATCTGCTGGAGAACAGAGGGGAAGCACAGATCCAAGTATTGCACTTAACATATAATCACAATCAGTCACAAACACATGCTATTTTACACACATCATATTTTACTGAACAGAATACACTACATATATCTTTTTTTTCACTACTTTTGCAGTCTACTACAATGATGACTGAAGTCCTTTGAGATGTCACGCTACATTGTTCAGTAAACAGATACACACATTTTGAATGACAGTAGCTATTTACCGCTTCAGGCAGCATAACATACCAGAAGACTTGTATTTGTAATAACACTGCTGTGAAAACCTCAAATCTCACAGTTTCTTGCAATATTCCTCACTGCTGCTGGCCATATTAACCTTTTAAAGCCTAGTGGTAACTTTACGTACCACCAGGTTTAACATTAAAAAATTATACGTGGTGCCCACATTGCGTTTATGTGTTTTGTACGGATCTCAGAACAAACAGCAAACATTAAGAGACCGGTTTTTATAACCAAAGTGGAGAGTGTTTACAGCACGGTACGCACTGAGTCCTTATATAAAACAGATATGCTTCATCTTTAAAGGGTTAAATTTTTCCTATTTCTGATAGGAACATTTGTTATCAGACATATTTCAGGTGGCCTAGTCTGGAAAATAAATAATGCGAACAAACTATATCTGAACACAGTATGCTGTCATGCAGATCTTAATCCAGGTTATATTTTAGCCACATTTTACTGGACAGCTGACAACATAAGAAACAATTAATGAACCATTATGGATTCTTGTACCTAAATACCACATTTTCCTGAATATAAGATAAAGGTGTTTTCCTAATTCATCATCTGAAAAATGCCAAAACTGCAAACAAAGCCACACATGTTCTGTATAGGTGTTTTACTGGAAACTGAAGGCTGTGAAGAGGGACAGTCTCATATTCAGGCAAGGTTCACTGTTCAAAGAACACAATGTACAGTGTGATTTGTGTGGGAAGGCCAGGTGACAACACAGACAAAGAACAACAATGTAGACAGCAGCATGAAAGGGACGGTGATCAGCCAGACTTGCCTGCGAAGGGAATGCACAATCCACTCCTCTCAAATTTGTGTTAAACTTTGTGATGATCAGGAATTCCTGCCTAAAGCAAAATGACAATGTGAAGTGATCACATATGCCAAAACTGCAGAGAAAATCTAGAGGGAAGTTCCGCACCATACTGATCACTGCTGGCACTTCACTCCCAATTATCACGGTCAGTAGTCTAGAGGTTACGGTGAGGACCTCCATCCCAAAGGTTACAGGTTTGCACCTTAAGAAAGCATTTTTTAAGTTCTATGCTTTTAATCTTATAGTTTGTATCACTATTTTACTTCCTCGCATATTATTTCAATGCTAATTTGCAGTGAACATGCCCCCTTCATGGAAAACTGACCGTGAAAACAGCGCTGACTATATTTCCTTGTTTATAATGTTTAGAAACTTCTCTATCATAGAAATGTTGCAACGTAGTTTTCATAACATAACTGTTGTTTCACCTTCTTATGAGACCAGTTATTTTCACAATGACCATTTTTACTCAATGCATGTAACCAGCAAGAGCAGGCACTGAGTTTCCTGCATGGCCACATTCATTTGTGGGAGAGCTCTGATAGGTTACTTGCTCCATAAAATATGTAGAGTTCAAATCAGACAAATATTAATCATGCAAGAAAGTTTTGTCCTGTTTTGACAAAAGTGTATGATATTCAGAAGCACCTTCTTTCTTTGGACTTTTTCCACCATCTGTTATAAAATTAAAACACTATGTTTCAAAGGCCAGCTACATTTCCAGCCTCACCTGCCAACCTAATCTGGTGGACTCCTTAGAGACAGCCCAATGACTGTGCATAGCTTTGTCTAACTGGTCCACCACATAGGTTTGTGCTCAAGGACAGATGCAGAGCTGGTTTCTGGAGCGTAGTGTTTTAACCCGGGCTGTCCAATTGGAGTCGGAGCCAAAAGGAATTTTGGGTGGAATGTACCGACTCTGACCTCGATATAAAATCTTAAATAGATACTAGTTACAATACCCATTAGACTTATACTTAAACATAGGTTATAAGCAGGGCCGCAGAGTCAGTACACAAAAGCTCCAACTCCCGACTCCTTGATTTTTAAAACTTCCAACTCCGACTCCTCGATTTTTAAAAGTCCAACTCCTTCATAAAAGCTCAATATGTATTAATAATGGTAAATCTTTAACACATTTCAGTGCCACCACATGGATCATCAGGCTACTTTTTTGACTTATAACCTATATATAAGTATAAGTCTAATGGTTACTGTAGCTATCAGGGCTCTGGATCTGGAGTATCTAGTCAAGATTTTAGATTGAAGTTGGAGTCAGAGTCGGTACATTTTTACCGACTCACACTCCACCTAAAAATTCCTTACAACTCCAACTCCACAGCCCCGGTTATAAGTCTAAAAAGTTGCCTGATGATTCACATGGTGGTGATGAAATGTTTTATGATACCATTTACCATTCTAGTAGGTTTACCATTATTAATACATATTGAGCTTTTACAAAGGAGTCAGAGATTTAAAAATTGAGGAGTTGGAGGTTTTGTGTACCGACGCCAAAGCCCTGGTTTTAGCTGTGTAACATGCAACAGATGAAGTACAAAAAAAGCAAAGTGCTTCTACATTCTCTTCTACATTCCTGAAAATGGGCTTACACTGCTTTGTCATTTTGTTCAGGGGCAGAAATCTTCATCCTCACAATGTCTAAAAGGAATTCCCTTGTCAGTTCAGACCTCAACTTCCCACTGCATTCTGCAGCTGACGGTGTCCTCACTGACAACATCAGCTGTGGAATATCTGTGCACTGTATCATCCACATTCCAAAGCAGTTGTACTAAACCATGCAGTTACTACAGGATGCCCCCTTTACCATGTCAATAAGCATGGTAGCTCCATCACACACACAGCACACACCAGTACAGACATTCCACGACAGCTGTGGTGCTCAGGGACACCATAACAGGAAACGCTGTTGTTATAAATTGGAAACACAGGGTAATGTCACATTTCTACCATGCACATCTTAAGCAACCATTAAAGCAAACCAACTACAAGTACATAGAGACAAGGATTTCCAAGTACTTTGTTATGCCTTGGCACATGTGTACACAAATGTATACAAATGTATATAAATGTATATGTAAAACCTATGGTATTCCACTTTTGTTCACGCAGTACTGAACTCCTTGATAATGCCCCAGATGGGTGAGACCATATTGGAAGCTTCATAAAATAGCTGGAAATCCCAACCCCAGTGTGCTTAGCTGGTTTGTTTTAACAACCGAATAATCTTGTGTTATTCAAATGTATACTAACACAGACTGGCAACAGCCATCTGCTTGCAGAGCTGCCAACTGCCCCTTAATTGCCTCAGGAACCTGCTGATCAGGTTGGCAACACACATCTTTTGTTGTGCTGTCTGCCACCCAGCTGGCACACGGCGTGTAATGCAACTCCTGGACATCAGAATCATCAGTGCCATCACTGCAGTGTGCACCCACAAGTGCTGATAACTGCTGTGCTTCAAGTTTATATGGGACTACAACTAGGTTGTGTGCCGCAGCTACCAACAGATTGCTACCAGCACACCAAAGCCGTGGTGGTAAAGCAAATAACTTGAAATGGTGTCGAGACTGCACCACTCCAAATTGCACATTATAGATGATTAGAGACGCTCCTGCAAAAATAGTTTCAACTTTAACTCTTTAAAGCCCAGAAGCTGTACCATCAGGTTTAACATTCAAAAATTCTACGTTCTGCCTGAAGTATATTTCTGTATCTTGTGTGGATCTCGGAACAGTGATTACTTGTCTATGCAAAATTAACTGACAAACTTTCACAATTGAGATAGATTGTAGAAAACTTGTAAAATGATCAACAAATGCCCTTGAATGTATGAATGTAAGTTTATTGTATAGTAACCAACAACGTGTTTCGGCCCCTCATGTGGCCACCTGCAGGGTGGTTCCTATCCAATAAACTTACATTCATGCACTAAAGTGCATTTGTTGCTCTTTTTAGAAATTGTATATACCTTATCAATGCACAGAACATGGAATATATAAAACTGAGACAAGAGCGTGCTGACTGTAGTATGGACTGAACTTTTAAATACCATTCAGATTAATCTTGGACTTTTAAAGGCTCAAATTCATGTTATTATTTACAGATTATATTTACTATCTGTTGCATAGAACAGTTACAGCTTAGGGGTGGACTCCTTCAAAGGACATAAGCCTGTGCAAAGATCTACTTAAAATACATCCATTCATTTCCTTTTTACAAAGCACTTAAAATGGCACTGACTGTACTACAGGCTGTAAACATGTCTGAAATAAGACAGGCATTTCAGTGTGCATGTCTGTTACTTCATGATGCTCTCAAATGTTAAGATAATATTGCACTGGTGACAGATAAATGAATGAGTCTGGAGCACTGGTGCAATGACACATACAGGGGAAAATCGATGTACTGATAAAAAGCCTGTCTCAGTGCCACTTTGTCCACGAGAAATCCCACATGGACTGACCTGTGTCTGAACCCTGGCCCGTGCAGTGAGAGGTGTGTGATCCATGACACAGCCCACAGGCAGCTTAAGTTTGGTAACACATTTAAAGAAGCATTCATAAATACTTCCAGAACTAAATGCTTTAGCATATGCTAAACGGCCCAAAACATGTGAAAATCAAACTGACAGTTGTCAATGATAGTAATAAACATATCTCTCAAAACCTCTTGTGGCCCCCGAAGTAATCTGAAATCATGGTAGCAACAGGTGATCCCACAGCCAGCCAGCCAGTCAGTCTACCTGTAGAACTCTCTACTGAAGCAGTGGTATAAACACATCAAGGCAGAACACAACACAGCAAGGATGCTCTCTGCAAAGTGTTGGCCCAAAAGGTTCAAAGCCTTTCTGATCAAAATGACACACCATCATATTCCAGAAAGCTTGGATCCCCAAAAGAATAATACTTCACTCTTGAAAAGGTACAAGAAGCAATCTAGCTTACTGGGATGAGCTACAAGAATTTTGCTGTCACTAGTCATGTTAGATGCAGTAACAACTCACCTTCTTCACTGGGATCAGCACCGTATACTGCCACGTGGCTGGAGCTCAGAGCTAGCAATGCAACAGGGTGCTTTGTGCTAACAGCTCTGACTGTGTTCACAAAAGTGCCAGGGAAGTCAGGGCTGGGTTGAGGGTGAAATGGCAATGAGTATAACCTTCCATCTGACCCTAGGAACAGCACACAAATATTTGGCTGCATTATGACTTCAGTTTGTGTGTTCAGGCCTTTAATGTTTACAGGCGGGGGGAAACTCACAGCACCAAGGATGGAAGGTAAATGAACATTAATTCTGTATGGCTCCCTGAACTCCAATAAAGAAAGCAAATCTCTGTGAAAGATCAACCACCTGCTTGGTGTTTAGTTCAGACAAAAGTTTAACGTTTAAAAAGAATACAGGGCAGATGGTTGCCAACAATACAACATTTCTGTTCGAGTAGAACCCCATCTAAGATTCGTCTGGCCGACAAATGTTTTACACCTTAATTGAGAAGAACCTTGAACAGGGGTGTGTCAGAATAAAACACAAGATGGCTACTGTGGTTACAAAAGCATTAAACTTGCTATAAATTTAAACCTTACAACATTTTCTTCAAAACATTTTACATTTATACTTTTATGTTTATTTTATGGCACACAAAACAGGAAACTTACAAATCAGAATTCTGTTGCACAAGGCATTCTGTGAGACCATTCTTTGGTCAGCAGATCTTGAAAAGACAGCAACACTACGCAATACATTGAAGCCCTTTCTAGCTGTATGGAGTATGATGACCTGACATAAGGTAGCTGTCATCCATGGTTCATGATCATATAATAACACTGTTGAGTTAGAAACCTTCGTATATGTGAACAGCTCCTTCCATGGACTTTTTAACCAATCACATGCATGCTAACTCTTGGGAATCGACAGTATATTGCTGCAGTGGTTCAAAACTGATTCTGACATGGCTTTACTTCCACCGCGCACAATCGCAGCATTACTTACATAACCCAGGCTTAAAGGAGTAAACAAACCTAAAATTGAGGCTCCAAAATGGTGTAGGAACCAAATATACATGTCTTAAATAAAGGGAAACAACCTAAATCTGAGAAAAATCACACAATTTTTACATAAGGTTTGGACTGGGACTGCAAAAAATGAACCTAAATGTGGGAAAACCTTAAATCAAGAAACCTGCAATTGGGATTCTGTTCTAGATTTTGTAACATACAATTACATGGTTTGAACCTGGCAACAGATACACACAGATATTGTGGAGACCTCATCAGCCTACTTCCTTTCTGCAAGATGCAACAGTATGTTAAAACGTGTCCTGTATTACAACTTACATAATGTAAGGAAGTTACAAGACGAATCGTGTTGCACGGTCGCCTGTCCCACTAAACGGAAGCCTTTTCGTTCCACTTTTAATTTCACACTTGAAATACTGCCTGAAACAGGAACTACAGAGAAGTGTGGAACCTCCTGAAAGCAAAATATGCATTTGTAGGGCTACGCTATGTTTGTTACTTCATCGTAATTCATCAGTTGGTAAAGCCATTTACTTTACTGGTATTATGTGGTGAGGAAAAATTATGGTAATGTCTGGATCACAAGAGTTGTTCACGTACATGTGCACTCCACAAAAATCCAAACGCAAATGAGTCATTAACCCTTTATCCATTACATTTTGAAGGCTAATATGGGTGACATCAGCCCAGTTTTTCAGCATACAGTGGTGTCTCACTGTTTGTGATTAACTCGGACCAGCACCACCATTAATGAATATAAGAAAACATTTTTGATGTAAAACACCTATTTCATTCAAGTAACTTCTAAAATACCAGTAACAGCATTATTAAATATGCCAAAAAAGCATAAAAATGTGCATGTTTGGTTATAATACAACGTGAAGAATTTTTGGACGTATAAAATACATTAAATGATTGAGAGTCTCATTCCACAAAGCATGAAAGCAATCAACCTCATTTAATGAATGACAGAGCTTGACTGTGCCTGGAGTGACCTGCATAATATGACGGGACTGGAACGACACCACCTCACCAGCTATGTGGTCCCACCCTGATTCATCGAAACTAATCACAAGAGGATGAAACAATGTTACTAAAATGGGTGATGATGGAAAGTCAAAATTCCGAACATCAAAAGATATGAATGTCTTATTAAAAAAAATTATTATGTTAGAAGGGCCATGTTTGCATGGAGAAGTGAAGAGCTCATGAGTGCTGAAAGCCAAATAAAAACTGTTTTATTATGTGACAGTCTTTACATATTCAACTACAAAGGAAGATATGCACACCCACAACACAGCTAATGAGTGACCTCGTATCATAATCAGCCCCACGAAGCTGAGTCTTCGGGAAACTAGCTGCTCCTCAGCAAGTCAAGAAACTCCCATTTTATAGAACTTGATGGGTCAGTGCTGTGTCCACAACAGCTTGCCACTTGTTTGTATCCTGGGACAGACAAATGCAGTCCAATTCCTGCCATCCTCTTTCTTTAAGATTCATTTTAATATTATCCTCCAATCTATGCCTAGCTCCTCAAAAGTCTTTCCGTCGCGTTCATCCCACAAACCCTGTATGCATTTCTCTCCTCCATATGTCATGCATGTCACTCCGATCTTATTCTCCCTGATTTGATCACCCAAGAAATACTCAGTGAGAAGTGCAAATAATTAAGCTTCTCATTACGCAGTTTTCTCTATCCTGCCACTTCCTCCCTCTCGGCCCAAATATGTATATTCCTCAGCACTCTGTTCTCAAACACCCTCAACCTACATTCTTCCCACCTTGTACCATACAAATCTTTATCCTACAGATCACTGCTTAGAGCTTGTGTACTAGTTGATGGCACTGTGCAGAAGAACAAATATCAGTCGTTCCACTTGCACTCCCCCTCTGTAGGAGGTACTGGACGGGTGCTGGGATAGTTGTTTACAAGCAGATGTACAGCAGACACTGCTCTGCGCTGCCCCCTACTAACCAAACAAAAACACTGTTCTTCACAGAATACCACTACGAGACATGGCAATATCTAAGACAGCAGACCATACAGTTATCAACGGTCATGGACATGATACGGCGTACAATGCACGGAAGTTCATGTCAGAAGAGAAATTAAACCCAATAAACATTCCATTGAAGTCCCAAGGAAGAATAATAATGGTAGTACCAGGCACAGGTGAAATGTTTCCTTACTGCAAACTACTTCATTTACAGGAGAAAAGTTTTCACAAAACATTCAGTCATAGGTAAAACTGTAAGTTATCTGTAAAGGTGGAATACTAAGCACTTCCTACAGCGAATGCACTGTACTAAGAATATTGATGTACCAACTAATGCACCTTTTTATTATCATTAATTATTATCCCCGACATACATTTCGGTGACGTAAGTCACCATCATCAGGGGGCTGCGTAACGGAAAGTTGACTCAGTCATCCATATGGTCTGGGAGCAGAACACTTACACTCACTAATTCACTCTATCACCTTTAAACCACTGATTTCATGTGCGTGTATTATGAATGAAATCAGTGGTTTAAAGGTGACANATGTGCAAGATATTGTGGTGCTGGGAACACAGATTGGCCAATTCAACATTGATCCTATACGTATATAAATATCATCAATTACAACATTACTTATTAGAGAAGTAATTGGTGCGGAGCTTGTTTAACATTTAATTCAGCCTATGCACTGTGCCTAGTACAGTGCTTTATATTGCTAGCACCGTGCATTTTATGGTATAAAAATATTGATGTACCAACTAATGCACCTTTTAATTATCATTAGTTATTATTCCGCGACGTACGTTTCGGTGACGTAAGTCACCATCATCAGGGGGCCGCTTAACGGTAAGTTCACTTAGTCATCCGTATGGTCTGGGAGCAGAACACTTACACTCACTAATTCACTCTATCACCTTTAAACCACTGATTTCATGTGCGTGTATTATGAATGAAATCAGTGGTTTAAAGGTGACAGAGTGAATTAGTGAGTGTAAGTGTTCTGCTCCCAGACCATACGGATGACTAAGTGAACTTACCGTTAAGCGGCCCCCTGATGATGGTGACTTACGTCACCGAAACGTACGTCGCGGAATAATAACTAATGATAATTAAAAGGTGCATTAGTTGGTACATCAATATTTTTATACCATAAAATGCACGGTGCTAGCAATATAAAGCACTGTACTAGGCACAGTGCATAGGCTGAATTAAATGTTAAACAAGCTCCGCACCAATTACTTCTCTAATAAGTAATGTTGTAATTGATGATATTTATATACGTATAGGATCAATGTTGAATTGGCCAATCTGTGTTCCCAGCACCACAATATCTTGCACATGGAATGATACACAAGTCACAATCCTTAATGAAAATGTATATTCATATATCACACATAATCCTTTGAACTGTAGTTCCCTGATGATGGCTGAAGCTGAGCCAAAATATGTCAAAGAAAATACTATGTAAAACAAGGCATGTCTCCCCCCCAACACACACGCACACGCGTGCGTGCGCACGCACGCACGCACGCACACACACACACACAGAGGGCCTAACAAGTGTATTTTGTTGGAATTTAGTACTCAACTACCAATGTTACCAGGAGGATATAAGTTGTGGGCCATACACAACGCCAATAAGATGCACCTCTCCTACAATTATTGCCCGTTCTGCCTTGGCGAAAAAGTGATGAAGAGAGGATAACACTGCCACTGCATGTGAACAGTGACAGTAGCAAAAATCTTTGAAACCACATGGTTTTAGGAACATAAAAAGCCTCCTGTGAAATATTATGCAAGTAAAAAATGTTGGTAACCACGACCATTTTCATGAAGGTTTTAAGGGCACTGGTTATCTATAGCTGTGGCAGGTAGAAACATTTTGTTGTTTCTGGACAGCTGTGCCACTTACCTGCAACATATTATTTCTAAGGAACACAGAACTTGTCTGCTATCAATCAAAGTGAACAAGCATGACATAACCTCTTGCATACAGCATCATATGTTTTTTAAAGCAGTTTCACAGGAAGCACTTGATACAAAAAACCCATGTGTTTGATGGACTCAGGCAAGGACATCAAACTGAAAATCAATCTTTTGAAGCCACATACTTCAATGTTGTGGCCTGGCAGCAAGTCAGTCAAAAAACATGAATTGTTTACGTCTGCATGAACTTAATGCAGAGGCCCACTCAGGCTCTAGTACTGTTTTTATTTTCTTCTATTTCTGACACAAATAATGCTTTTCTGCATGTGTTTTTTTTCCCATGTTCATCACTTTTTACACTAATTTCAGAAATGATGGATATGTTTTACTGTACCTTAACTTACAAGATTACGCGTGTGCTTTACAAATTAAATTATTTGAAGAACTCACCAAGGAACTGCGAGAAAGAATAGTTATGAATGTGCAGACTTCGTATGTCACTAGATGGTAGTCTTCTACAATCTCATTACTGTCGAGCAATGAAGTATTATATTCCTCCTTCCGATTTCCCACTGCAGTGCTTAAGGGACAAACGGCTCCGTTACTGAACATTATTAACGGCTCATTCCCATTTTTCTGTGGTATAACACAATGAATCTGCTGCTGCAACTGCAATGAATAAACAATACCATATACTTTCAGCAACACAAGAAAAATAACAAGTCCAAGATTCAAATCTTCTGGAATACAGTGACATCTTCTGGGTGAAGAAGACTTCTTGGACTACCTGACACTGAAGATGGAGACATGACAATCTTTCAAAACATCAGGAACCATTCACCTAACAACATGGTACCACTCACGCAACAACGTGGCACCACATCCTGGAAGACACAAATCTTTAGCAATGCTGCTGTGAGAACGTCAAATCTTGCAACAATAAGCACAGATGCTGACATGCATACAAACTGTGTCCAGCTAAACTTACAAATACTCAACTAACATATTTCAAAGTGTGAGATGCATTTTCCCTACAAAAATTGCAATGAGTCATATACATGAGGAACAAATGATGAAAATGAGGTATGTTGGTTAATTTGTCAATCATGTAGGACAGAGCTGTGTACAGTGTGTGGGTTATATAACAATGTTGTGTACAGTGTGAGGGTTAAATAACAATGTTGTGCATAGTGTGTGGGTTAGGTAACACTGCCATCAGTGTTACAGCTTGTATAGAATCCAGTGACAAGGTGAAGCGATGAACTGGAGAGAGTTTGAAGGAAAGTGGTCACACCCTAATCAAGGAATTATCCTGGCATTAGCCTCGCTGGACTAAATCAAGCCATGACAACCTCAGCCACAATACCTGGTATCCCAGCCAAGACTTGAACTAGGCACCTCACATACACAAATCTGTTGTTTTACTTCTACACAACCCTGTTCAGTCAGCGCTGTTCATTTTCAGAAATAATCTAACTATACTTAGTTAATCAATAACAAATTTTGTGGTATCAAAATGCATGGCATTGCATGCCAAAATATGACAAAGAGCCCAAATCCCGTTAATTAACATAATCTCCAGTAAGTTACGAATAAGACTAAATTTGCTAAATCAGCACTTGTATTATATAGCATACACTAACACAAGAAAAAACTTCTGGGTCTACGCTGACATGTGGACTACAGGACTGCCAACATAGATGCCCAATGATAAGGAGCAACATTACCTGAAAGCAGCCCCATGTAACATTTGGGAAGGGTACTCGCCCGGCAGAGGTGCTGCACCTGTACGGCAGAGGGCATGTTGTGAATCATGTCATGTGGCATGAGGCGCTAGCAAGATCTGCATGGGGAGGCTGTCCAGCTGAGGGTGGAATGTGGCTCCAATATATGGTCATAATGATGTGTATGAATTATGGGAATTTATCGATGTTCTTGGCCTTATATTTTGCCATGACCACATACTCAGTGACAGATTGAATATAACTGCATGTCTGATTGTAGGAATTGAGGAACCTGTGACAATTGGGTCCGGCCCAAGCTGGGTGCAGCAATATGTATATACAGAAACAAATGGCATCTGCACAACGTTCTGCTGGTATCTGCAAATAACTCTTGAAATATGATCCATTACCGCTAGGAGAAGCAGAGACTACAAGTATCTGTTTCTACAGAGAAGCAAAGAGTACATATTACATGCTGAAACAGAGACAGATTAGCCCAATGTCTAAACTAAACCCCTCACACACCAGTCATGTGAAATACGATGCAACCCCCATGAGGTGATGTGCATAAAGAAAGAGAGACTAGCCTGATACTTAACCTGAGCCCCTCCCAAAGGAGGTGGGCAAACCCACAACATACCAGCGCCACAAACAGGCAACAGGGGAAATGTCAGTACACAAATGATGAATGATTGGCATGCCTTTTCCACCATGGTGGCAGTACTTCCCACATCCTAGTACAGAGTCAAATTTCCAAGGTCCCCGATTACTGCAGTAAATTGAACATTATTACCTTAATTTTCTTTATCTTGTCCAGGTTTTCTTCATGTTCTGTCCATAACCTTAATTCGTTTCGACTGAACACAGCAATGTATTGATTTCCAACTATGTCATACACTACTGGAGATGAGAGTTTTCCTTTACTGCTCCAACTGCTAATCTGCTTTTGACTCAACAACTGCAATATCAAGAAGAAATTATTGTAACATTTAATTAAGAAGGAAACATGCGGCAAAGTATTTATGGCAACGTTCCTGTACTAACAGTGGGTCTCTGACTATGTTATTAACTATAAGGTACTCCTTTGACTAACATGTTCACAACATTATGCAAATTTATTAATAAAATCAACTAATGCACAACTACTTTTGTATACTCTCCAACATGTTTTGGCTGCAACTATTCGGTCATTTTCAGGGAAAATGATTTTTCTTGACAAAGCAGCATACGGTACATTAGTGCTTATTAATATCTATATTTACAGCCACTGTCATATGTTAAAAGTTTATGTTAGAACTGTTGTTGGTACACATAAAAAGCAGTTAAAATCTATTAAAATCTGTCTCCAAACATTTTGTCATCAATATGTGGGGAGAACCCAGATTGTATTCATGTTGTGTATATCACAAGTGCCAACTCTGTACTGACAACAAAATGTTTGGAGACAGATTTTAAGAGATTTTAACTGCTTTTTATGTATACCCACAACTATTTTAACATAAACTTTTAACATATGACGGTGGTTGTAAATGCAAATATTAGTAACCACTAATGTACCATATGCTCATTTGTCAAGAAAAAACATTCTCCCTGAAGATGGCCGAGTAGTTGTGGCCGAAACATGACAGAGTGTACAAATGTAATTGTGAAGTAATTGCATTTATTAATAAATGTGCATAATTTTTTAACTGCATAGAAAATGTACATCATCAAATACAAAAGTTTACAACATATTTCTGGTAGAAATCTAATTTACCCATGACAGTTTAATTGTAGATACTCGGCCCAACACAAAATATTTTAACCTACATATCTGTACCCATTAAGCTTTCAGGTCCGCCAACCTTCTCTGGTTAATGCTGTTTTCAAATTCATCTTAACATTTCCAGTCATATTGCACCAGATCATTCGTTATTCAGTATTAAATCCTCTCCTTACTGTGATTTAGTTGGCTGAGTGAGAGATCTATAATAACTTAGCAGTCGCTGGGACAAATAACTGTCTTTAAACGTGTACCAAAGAAAGGAATTGGAAAAACTCAATATTTTCCTCATCGTGGAAGATCCACGAAATATCTGATGTTATTCTGCCACTTAGTTTAGGCCTTAGTTCAGTACATGAAAGTTTTTCACTTGTTTCCTCTCTTAAAAATTACAACACAATAATAACTCTAACCTTATATCGGATAACTATACTCTTTCCCAGAGTTACGATAACACAGCCACTTGTTGAATCTTCAGCTATACCTAGCAGACTTGTCTGGTCAATCAACGGACATAAACTATAATATGCACATAATTTTGCCATTGTTCACAAGCATGTGTAACCATCGTATGCAACTACAACCCAACACTTCGCTCGTGGCCGCACTCATCACCATGGATCACACACATCAGTCACCACACCACAGACCAACGATTACTACTCCCTACTGATGAGCATCTCAGTGGCAAAGTATGTCAACTAGTCGCCAGCGGCGTAGGTGGCGTTTGCCGGTGTCACCTGCCTGGATTTGCGCCCCCGGTGACGCAAGCGCAGTCGTCAAAACCCATGGGAAATGGAAATCGCCAGTATACGGTGGGCACCGCAGCGTGACACTATACTCTCTCCTGCTGCACCTTTCTTCAAAGAACGCACACACAATCACAGTACACGTCGAAATTAGTGTTCCACGCCATAGCACCGTGTAATAAGGCTGGTTGGTACCGAGGTTTTGCTTTGAACATACTTCACCTTCAAATCGCCTGTGTAGACAGACCCACAACGCTCCTCCAAAACATTCACAACCATGTGCGAGCGGTGCCCGACACCAGACCCCATTATGAATCCTCACCACTGGGAGCACCTCACCTCCTGCGCCAAATAATATTAACCCTTTAAAGACGATGCGTGTCTGTTTTATATAAGGACTCAGTGCGTACCGTGCTGTAAACACTCTCCACTTCGGTTATAAAAACCTGTCTCTTAATGTTTTATAAGGCAAAAGTTGCTGTTTGTTCTGAGATCCGTACAGAACACATAAACGCAATGTGGGCACCACGTAGAATTTTTTAATGTTAAACCTGGTGGTACGTAAAGTTACCACTAGGCTTTAAAAGGTTAAGGAGAGCTGACGTATGCATGGAAATGTCACATTGCAAAAACCATCTTACAGGAGGAGCAGTTGTATTATTTTCACAAACACAGTACTCACTGCCACATTCTTTTCCCACCAACTGTGTACAGTGTTTCATTTTTGCCCCTCGAAAGAAACTGAAGAAACGAGACCTGAAATACTTACTGGTTACAGACATATAAATATAATTATATATTTTAGGGTCAACATGAATTTCAAAGCCCTACTAAAATTATACCACAAGGACAATTACACACACAGCACGATATATGTGTATTATCTGAATTAAATACAGTGCTTGTGTGTGTGTATATATATACACACACACACCATTCTTTTAACAAAACACATTCCACTCTCCATACCTACTGTGTGTACCATCTAAATTATCGCCATGTAAGCCCTGGCAATACCACCTGTTGGACTATAAATGTCTCCTGACGATGATGTGTATTGATCAGAACAGGTTTGGGTTTACTCAATTATTTTTAAGACTAGTATGTGCTGTGACGATGTCATTTCATGTGTAAGATTTGGAGTACACATGATATAATGAATCAATTCTAAACTGGGATGTATATTCAATACAGCATGAATTTAATATCTGGTTCTTGCACACAAAATTGTAACACACAATAAGAGAACAACATGTTGACTTTCAGGACCTGTACTATGTAACAGTACAGAGAGACTGCCAATGCAAATTATAACAGAATTAAACCAACAGATGCACAATATTTAATTTTATTTCAACTTTTACCTGACATGTTTTGGCACGTTTATTGCCATTTTCAAGGGAGTTGCCTACTTATATAAAACTTCTTCAGTGTGCACTAACATCTGACTCTTAAAATGTCTAAAATATCTAAAATTAACAATTAAAATGCTGATCCCCGTGGCCGCGCGGTATAAGGCGTAGCTCTGCAGCTGAGCACTTGCTGGGATTGTGGGTTTGAATCCCACCGGGGCATGGATGTTTGTCTCCTGTGAGTGTTTGTGTTGTCACGTAGAGGTCTCTGCAACTGGCCGATCCCTCAACCAGAGGAGTCCAAGTGACTGTGGTGCGTGTCTGGGTGTGATCAAGTGAAAATAAACAACCAAGACACCTACTGTGAGTAGGCAGACAAGGTAAGGGCTGCTAAACAATTAAAATTCTTCTAGGAGTTATAATTGTAATTATAATTTTAAGAGTCACATGTTAGTGCACACTGAACAAGTTTTATGTAATTAAGGTAACCCCCTTGAAAATGGCAATAAAAATGCTGACACATGTTGGGGAAAAGCTGGAACAAAAACGAAGTGAAATAAAACTAAATACTGTGCATTTGTTAGTTTGTTATAATATAACTACACAAACTGAAATGAACAACATAAAGTTTGCCAGTGCAAACTTTATGATGGCATTACCACAATGACCATCAAGCATCAGAAAACTGGGTCATGGCTGTTTTCACCCTGAAAAAAAGAAACAAAAAAATTGATCAAAATGAGCAATTAAAACAGGAGGAAGAAAATATCCTATCTCCTGTGCTGCTGCCACAGTCCTCTAGAAATCACTTCATAGCAAAAGCTACAGAACTAATTTATGGATACAACAGGCTTCACACCACATCCAGATACACAAAACTATGATTTTGCCTGTTATTTTATGCAGGCACGAACTGTGGTCTGGCACTAAGCAGGAGGAAGCACGTGACAGGAGACTGGAACAAACTGCATAATGAAGGGCTTCATGATTTGTACCCGCATCAGAAACTATCCTGGTGATGAAATCATGGACGATAAGATTGGTGGGTCATGTGACATATACGCAGAACAGAAATGCACACAGGGTACTGGTGGAGAAAACTGAAAGGAAAGGGAAGCTGGGAAGACCTTGGCATAGGAGGGATGATAATATTAAAATCAAGTTTCAGTAATAGAATGGCACAGGGTGGATTGGACTAATCTGGCTCAAGAGAGGGACAAATAGTGGGCTCTTATGAAGATGGTAATAAATCTTCAGCTTGCATAAAATGTGCAGAATTTCTTGACTTGGTGAGAAGCTATCAGGTTCTCATGAAGGACTCTGCCCCATGGAGTTACCTGACCATCTCCCTCATATACCTGAATTCTGTACATTTGCTGCTGCTACTGGAGAGGATCACAGGGAGTCATATATGCATCATAATCACACAGGAAAAATGCCTACAAGCATTTTCCAGATGCACAGAAGTACGTTTCTTAACAGAATATAGGATATTATTATGAAGGGAAAAAACTCCTTATGCCAGTGTTGCTGTAACATACGCCAGTGCACAGGTGTATTGTGAGTGCTACATTTTCAACAGCTAAGGCAAACAAAAGTAAGGATACCATGAGAACATATAAATTAGCTTCATTTTATGATTCTGCAATGACACCTAACACAATAACGGATCATGGCATGGCTCTGGCAGTTAGTTACCAGACTTACCACAGAAGCCTGCATTCAATCACAGATCAGGCTACATGGGCTTTGTGGTGGATAGAGTGACATTGGGACAGACTTTTCTCTGAGTACTTTGGTTTTCCCAGCCATATGATTCCCCCAACGTTGCATATTCATTCATCCATCACTGATACTACATAATCCTAGCATCTGTCAACACTGTGATGCAGCCCACACTAATGTAAGCCCTACTGACTGACATGAGGGATACTGGACCCATCCAGACACTTGTACAGAGCACATTAAGACAAAGTATATTGCACTGCACATACACATGACAAAATGTGTCTGTGTTATACAGAAATTATGTATCTTTGCATCATTCTGTATTTACTTACATGAAATGCAATGACTGTCAACTACAACCCTTGCGTGTGTGTGTGTGTGTGTGTGTGTGTTTTCTAGTTGAACAGTACACTTCATCTCCCTACCTTATTCAGTACAAAGCACCATCCTGAGGTGTAGCTCTAGATTTTAAAATTACAACTGTGAGACAAAATATACAAATACTTGTATAAGGGACTAAAATCACTTAAAAATCCTGAATAATCAAGTTAAAATTGATAACACTGTATCAATTAAGGTTGTATTTGATAGAAAACGTTTGTTTTAAGAATACAGGAAGTGCACAGAGGAGCCAGTGTTGATAACAAATTGAACAGCTCCCTGCACCCTTCCTGCCAACACAAGGCCTACACTCTGAGCCACATTACCTTCTGTTCTCATTCACTGTGAAGACAGCAGCTGCACTGTAAATCTTCAACACATGACATGACTACAGTATGTATCTGAATATACAATGACCCCCCCCCCCTCTAAAATCTTAAATTTCCAGGAAAATACCTACAGAGAATGTTTTTAACTTTCTGTGCAATTATAAGGTGCCCTCCCTTCCTATTTTTCAGATCATTTATGAAGAAATTCTCATTTGGGCAAGCATGGCGAATTGCAAAATACCAAAATTACACAATACAGGTTCCCTCTGGAAATGTCTGTCCATGTCCAGAAACATTAATACAGTGAACTACTTGGTGCAATACTGGAACAAACAGCAAATACAGCTCTGAAGATTCATTTCTTCTGGTATGTAATATTGTCTTGTTGTGCACGCAGTTCCTGGCATTTCAAAGGCATGCCAATCCTTCAGAACAATGGGCAACAACTTACCCCACAACACAGCGTCACATGCCAGAACTGACTATTCACCAACACTGCTGTGAAAAGCTGTGATCTCAAATACAGCTTACCTTCTTCTTGTAGTGTCATGCACCAAGGATATGTGCAATTTTCTCATGAGCTTGCAGTATATATGGAGTCAGTGCAGTTACAAAGCAAAGATACTGTACATACATATTTTAAAGATATACCTCAGTGTTACGTGACAATGAATTTGTTTGCTTCTTCTGAACTGATATATATATATATATATATATACATACTTGTCAAAGAGAAGTGTGTCAGATGTCATGATCAACTGCTGCAACAGTTTGTACACGCCAAGGTCTCGCAGTCGTGCCTGACGCTCACCTGACCCTGCTTCTTCTCGCCATACCAAATTTGAAATGCAAAAGATGGCTGCAATCTGCAACTTCACGTTGGAGTGCATCTGTGGAATAGGTATTTCACAGCACATACCTTAACTTTGTTTTCTCTTTCATGTTATCATACCACACAGTATTTACAGCATCTCTAACTGGCTTGAATCACGAAGATTCAGTTCTGGGCTGTGATGCTATGTCATTGGGTGTGTAGTTCCAGATGTTTTATATAATCGCAGTACCTTCATTTTCACATTAAAGCAGACCAAGACCGCTCAAACCTAAAGATAAATGCATTACAATCCTGGAACTATGCAACCAATGACCCAGCATCACAACCCAGAACTGAATCTTCAGCAACACCACTGTGAGAAACTCAGTGTTACACTTTTCAGGCGCGCGCACGCGCGCGCGCGCGCACACACACACACACACACACACACACCATTTGTCTGTCTGTCTAGAACAACGCAAGACCTGCCAAAAACATTTTTACAGAATATGATACTGGAGATTCATAAAAAAAACTCATGCTACTTCCATTTTCATTTAGATCACACAGTGTCAATGACAGATTTAGACGTATTTCTTTTTCAACTGAAGTGTAATTTGTTATATGTTTATCACAGAAGTTGTGGAAGAAAATGAAACACAATTTATTTTCAATGCTTTTCATGTAAGTCATTTCAACTTTCAACGTAATTATATTCAGATGCTTACAAAAGGCCAAGACATCCCTGTGAATGCCATCAAGACATGCAGGGTACAGTACTGATATAGCTCCATGCATTCTTAACCTTGGCACTAGATGGAGGTGAGTGGTCAGCCTCACACCTTGGCGACTTGGACCTTGGGGAAAGTACATCAAGTAGCCACTGACTTTAGCAACTTACTGGATACTGAAATTCAACAACTGTTATAACTGAACTGCCTATCTCATTATACAAAAAATACCAGGAAATATTGATGGCTTTTAGAATACACTAAGATCAGATGTATTTTATCTTTTAATTTAGTGCTTTATTAAAATATGACATTGAAGCATGAATTATATATCTAATTTTTTAGTGCAAATTCATAATTTTTGACTGCAAATTCATATTACCCACGGTTCATTCACTTCAATTTCTTGCCAGTTTGAATACACATCAGTTGGCAGTGAGCTGGAAAGAACTGGGTTTACGTGAACAGGATGTGACAGTCTGGGGTTACAGTGCTTACCATGTAATCTGTTAGCTTTTTCAGGACATCTTCGTTGGCCATTATATACTCCTTAGCTGATTCTCCATCACCAATATTAGCCAGAATGCACAACGCCTGCTCCTTGACTTCTGCACTGTGAGTTCCTTCTAAAATCAGCACCACAGCCTACAAGAGTAGTAGCTTCAATGCTTGCAATAAATTAGTCCACCACAGGGGTCAAATTTGACCTTTCAACCTAATGGATTCTTTCCAAACTTCCTACCTCAGTTCAGTCTTCCAAATAGCTTCATACCATGAAGTTTCTACTACAGAATTTTTATGTTAGCTTCCACACAATTGCAAGGTGAATTAGGCAATGAAACAAGGTGCAAAGCTATATAAAAATATACTAAACCAACTCTACCCTTTTATTCACACTTATACATTTAATACAATGCGTTTCAGCTTAAATAAGACAGACAATGTCTGCATCAACCAAAGTTATATGAAAACCATGACAATATTACCATATGTACCTCAACGCAAGACAATTCTAATCTAAGGCAAACCCCAAATAAACCATGTCTGCCAAGGGAAAATGTATTTATTCAAATTTAGACAACCCCCCAGAAATAATATGCATGCTAAGAAAAAATATTTTACTATTAATTTCATACACTGAATACACAAAGCATGTCAGATTCTATCTACCTTTACCAATCAGTATCAGTGTCCCCATCTCCACAGTGAGCGCCGTCACCTTCCTCACACTCACTCCTAACATTCCCATCCTCTTCACTGCCATACCACAACGTATCATCATCAGTCTCATCCATGGCATTAGACATACAGCACGTCTTAAAATCCTGCACAATAACTTCTGGCGAGACGCATTGCCATGCTGCTGTAATCCACGTTGACGAAATAACACGTTTGTGTTCCTTGGCTTATAAATTACTTTAACACGTGAAAGAGATTCACAGTTTTTTCCACAGGTAGTGTTAGTGGTGTCAAGAATTTTCAATACATGCGTTCTGGACTTTTGTGTTGTGTAAGTGGTCTGATCAGTCTCAGTTCACGCCCCTTTTTATGGTTTTTAATTCATGGATTGGTCCAAGGTTTTATGTTTGAGTCTTGCAGTTAATTTTTAAGTTTTCAATAGCCACTTGCCTGTTACTACCCTTAGGCTAGATCAGTTCTCACGTACACATCTTAACAAGTTTCCTGTTTGTATGGACCCTTGTGACAGAACATCTAGATCTAAGGGGTCCACCAGGTTACATGCTTCTTTGCCTGAAGATGGAAATGAAGCCAGCTTCCAAAACATTGTGCTGCTCTAAAAAATTAGAAGATGGACACAGTCTAAAAAAAGATGACTGTGTTAGTTAACTTCAGTTGTGCTCTGTTCTCTCTTATGTCTACTCATGACACTTCGGCAGTGCAGGCCTTGGTTTGGCTCTGCATGGCCCTGTTTAGAGTGATCCAGTTCGGCATGGTGTCGTTCAGTGTTTCACATGTGAATTTAAGATAACCTCACATATTTAAGCACCAAATCTAAGGAAAAAACCTCACCTCACATTTGAGTAAACATGGTAATATTGAGAGTTAAAATTCAGAATAATAATAAATTATGTAAAGTATGATATAGGTGAAAATTACATCAAAAAGTACTTGCTAAACACTAACTGATAAATAATAAAATAAATTATCTACACAAGCCTACCTTGATTCAATGTTTTACTATAAACTATACTGTATATTAAAAACTGTCTTGGTAGAACTCAGGCTCCCGCATTCACAACCATTCACAAATGTTCCAGGATGGGCAAATGCATCAGTGTAGTCATGGATTGTATTCACTCTTTAACCCTTTCACTCCGCGATTAAATCCCCCGGCGCGGGTCCCCCAGCCGAGGTTTTTCTCTGGGCATTTAATTTCTAACGCTTGCTCTTAGATAAAAAAGCATATCTCATAGACTTTTCATTCAAATTTCATGAAAAAAAATTTCGCAGTGTGTTAACGAACTGGTGAATTTGGGAAAAAATATTCACAAATTTTTACAATAAATTTAGTCCTGCAAATTACATGCATTATATAAAATGTGGGGTAAATATTTTTTTATTACTCACATAATTCTGGTTGCTGCACAAGATCCGTGGCACCTTTGATCACTCTTCTATCATCACACACATACACATTCGCCTGCACTGTTTACACAAATTAATTTCGTGTGATAATCCGCGAAACAAGATGCCACGCGTGTGTTGCACTCATGTCGTCAGAGTCGCAGTACGAGTCTACCTAACTACACTCTCATGTCATGCGTATAACCTGATTCGGCACACAGTTTATAAATTTCGATGTCGAAACGTTCCCTTTTTATGGAAATGTACTGTCTGAATATAACTCTGCCTTTGAATTTTACAATTACTTTGTCCACTGCCAAATGTTCCGAGGGGTTATAGAATTTAGCATAAACCTGGTTGTATGTTTCAAAAGACTGTCTTTATTTTCCATGGCCGGTCACATTCCTCGCCTTGGTTGGGTCTCTTTCAGCCTCTAATGGCTTGGGTTATCAATCCTTCGTGACGATGGCGGGAAGTCACAATGTTTGTGTCTAGCCACAGCTGGGGCAACGTAAGCACTATGTGTGAAACACTGTACGGGTTCATCTTTTGAAGGTCATTTGTTGGGCTAGGTTACTACCTCGTGGCTTCGCTGTGAAAAACAGCGGACGCAATTTCCTCCTCCTCCTCCTCCTCGTCTTCATCCTCCTTGTCCTCATCCTCCTCCTCCTCCTCCTCACCCAGTCCATCATTTTTGTTATTGCTACTGCTTGCTGAACACTACCCGGTCTGTTACAAAGACGGTTTTGTATTCCTGTGCACTCATAAATCTAATACCCTAACTAACGACCGACTTACATGATGAGAGCAAAACAGATCTAAGCCTACGACGTAAATGCTGTGAAAAATTCCACATTTTTGAAGGGTGAACCCGACATTTTTGCTATATTAGATGGCTGTGTTACAGATTTCTGCCACACAACTCCTACAGAATGCCCCAGAACTACAACAGACACGCCTGTGAGCCCTCCTGTAGCTGTACACATAGATTTTTATGGATATCTCCAGTACTTTTGTATTAGTTCAGTCTGAAAATACGTGTTACAGTACGCCACTGAAAACCATTCAGCCGTCAATTAGTAACTGGCTTCATAGCACACTGTTGATATTCAACCCACACACGATTCTAGTGCGACTGATAAACAAAACACTCCTTCTCAAGAACGGTATTACTCAGCCGAGAAATGCGCAGTTCACCAATGTGTTGACATACATATCGCGACTGTTGGAGGCCTTACAGGGGTGGACAGGGAGCATTTATAACTGCACACACCGGCTCTCACATTCAGGGGACATACCACACAGAAATCCTGTGAGGTGCGTAGGAAAGGGGTGAAAAAAATGCTTCCAAATTAGACACAATATTGAAGACGACTGACGTCGTCATTCGTCCCAGGCAGACTGTTTAAATGCCCCCAGCGCGACTACGAGAGTCGCCATTCGTAGTGAAAGAGTTAAAGATGAAGCATATCTGCTTTAAATAAGGACTCAGTGCATACCACGCTGTAAACACTCTCTGCTTTGGTTATAAAAACCAGTCTCTTAATATTTTATAAGGCAAAAGTTGCTGTTTGTTCTGAGATCCGTACAAAACACATAAATGCAATGTGGGCACCACGTAGAATTTTTTAATGTTAAACCTGGTTGTATGTAAAGCTACCGCTAGGTTTTACACGGTTAAAATATAAAATATTCTGGTGGAATAAACGTACTACCTTAATGCTGTAATGACTTATAATTCTATTTTTATGACACAGGGAATGTTACTTATTGAACATCCTTCATACAAACAGATAAATGATGTGACATACACATACCTGCATTATCTGATTGCCATGAAGACCCATGATGTGGTCAATATGGGGCTTTGTTGACAGCAAGTTACGTAACAGCCCCAATGTCTTCATCAGAACTCCTACTTCTGGATCAGATAGCAATCTAAATATCTGATCTGTGCCAAGTGCATGAAGAATCTGGGACTTAATCTTCTGCTCTGCCTGGAATGCCATGTTCTAGGCAAGAGAAATAATGAAGCATTATGGTGTAATGAAGTGACATAACTAACTAAATAACTACCTACCTACCTACCTACCTACCTACCTACCTAACTATATACCTACCTACCTACCTACCTAACCAACCAACCAACCCCCTCACTCACTCTCACTCACTCACTCACTCACTCCATGACATATGGCCATTCAAGAGAAATGAATGACACTAGGTCCCATTACCATAAGCGCCCATATCCCATTCAGTCGCAATGCTGGATCCTGACGTCGTGTCAGTCCACACAGCAGGTCCACAGCTCCCGACTCCAGGATAGGTTCTTTACTAGGGGAGAATTCAAGAAGTAAATTGCAGAGAGTTGAGGACGCAACTGTGAGGATATCATCCGAAGCACCCTGCAGAAGTTGCATCAACGGTCGCCACACTGAATGATCCTACAAAGATAAAATTTGCAAGACACAACAAAATAAAAAGTGCAGCTGACAAAAGGATAAATACTTTTCTTATAGAACAGTACAACTTAAAATATTAAATAAAGAACACTAACTGACTCTTAAGTACCTGATGAGTTTATCACATGCTACTGCGGTGTATGTTTACAAATGAAGGAGGAGAAAATGAGCACCATTCAGTGGGCCACTGAACGGTACATTCTGGTTGCACACGAGCTGTCCGCCATCAAAACATATGCTGTGCTGTAATATCTGAGGTTCTCACACAGGTGTTGCTGAGGATTCAAGTCTTCCAGGATATGATGCTGTGTTGCTGGGCAGGTGGTTCCCAGTGTTTTGAAGGAATGCAGCACCTTCATCTTCAGGGTCTAGCAGTCCGAGACAAACTGCCATCCAGAGAGATGAGGTGTCTAACATAGGCACAGGTGAAGAAAGCGCGAAGTGGGCAGCGAGCCAATGGGGGAGGTAGTGATCTGCACTGGGTGGGGTGTGCGTTATGAATCAGCCAAATGGCACAGTGACAATAGTAAACAGTGCTACTGGGCTAGTGACATTTAAGCAAATACTGTAGAAAACATAATATTTGCAGTTTCCAGAGTGCTGTAAATTTCACTGCATGCATTTTCCTCTCCCATAAATATTTTGTGCAGTAACTCC
Source organism: Coptotermes formosanus (assembly GCA_013340265.1). Classification (NCBI taxonomy): domain Eukaryota; kingdom Metazoa; phylum Arthropoda; class Insecta; order Blattodea; family Rhinotermitidae; genus Coptotermes; species Coptotermes formosanus. The sequence goes on from BLKM01000641.1 coordinate 55,691, forward strand.
AAAATGGACTTACGTTGGTACCACGTAATGTGGGTCTTACAACTGTGAATAAAGCCAACATAATTTTAAAGTAACAGTGCCATATATAAACTTTCATAAAACCCAAACATAATTATGTTTTGTGATGTTACAATGTGTCATTGATGGAGTAGTTCCTGACGTTTCTAACGCTCATAGTGCCTTCATCTTCAGCGCCCAGTAGTCCAAGAAATGCTGAGACCTGCTCACCCAATGATACTGAATCACATCCCACAAGACATCAATAATAATACAATCACATACTATCTGGAGAACTTCAAGTACGCCTGTTCATGAAGATAAAATTCACAGTCGAGACTGCATCCCCACTGAACTTCTTCCACCCATGACTCTGTGAGACCCTTCAGCAAATATTCAGTCTTTATTTCTTCATGTCAGTAAATCACAGATACTATTTTAACCTTTCTTCAATAAGTCAGAAAACTGTCCATGACAATTACCTGGAAGGTGGTCCGAAGTTGCTGAACAGATCGAGAGAGTGAATGAAGACATCGAACAGCAGCAAGCCGGACTTGTGGGCTTTGGTCCTGCAGCCCACTCACAATATGGTCCATCAGGTTATCCGTTTCAATTATTTTCTTGCGTATATCCTCATCATTAGCTCCCAGTGACGCAAATGCCTGTTAAGTTGCACACAACATATCCTTATTTCTGTCACAAAGGATTTCAACTGATTAACATAAAGGCCCTTTACCATCATGCCTGTAACATACATATGCAACAAACATCACAGGAATTCAATTAATATAATTTTCAGTTAATTCTTCAATGCAGAACTCTTCGCACTGTATGGTCTTTACTTATGTCACCACTGTCTGTGCACCATAATGCATGACTAAATTTTACGGTTACTTAAATTAAAACTCCTCTGTCCTGGAAATTAAAAGTAAGATCTCAATTTCACACTTCTACAGGGACCACCTCAAAATGGATATAAAACTAAAGGAAGCATAAAATCTGGGAAATGAAAATTATGCTGTCACATTATGTCTGTCACATACCCCTGGCCCTCACTTCATGGTTACTGCTATTTGTGATGAATCTGTCATCTGTCACATCCCCGCATCCTCACCTCACATTACCAACATTTCAGCAGAACCTGCTGCCTGTCACATTCCCCCATCCTCACTTCATGTTACCAACATTCCAGCAGAACCTGCTGCCTGTCACACTCCCCCATCCACACTTCATGTTACCAACATTTTGGCAGATCCTGCTGTTTGTCACATCCCACTGACCACCAATTCATAAGCACATTTACCCTGAAAGCTGCCTGTTTCATATCCTGGGCTGTCTTCACCTCCTCTTCCAGCCTCTGTGCTGTCTGACTAGGGGTCAGCTGCACAGAGTGCGTGTGTGATGGCTCTGGTTCATAGCGCAGTAGCTCAGCCAGAGTAGGGACTAGATGATTGGAAATGGATGCAAGACGCTGCAGTTCTGTGTCAACTTCTGTCAGATATGCTAATGTCTCAGCTGCTGTCACCCTTTCTTCACAAGGCCGGTCTTTCTTACACAAACGAACCTGTACAGCACCTTCAACTGTTATGTATTCTGGACACACTGTGCATGAAGCGAATACAGAAAGGGAATGTCACATCTATACCTTTCACAAACAATACATGGGTGCAATCTTCTCAGGCAACCATCTACATTACGCTATGTTCTGGAGAGCTGCCCTGGTGCCATTATCAGGCCTAAGTGTGTCCGAAATGTTCACAGTGGTGACTACAAGGATTACGGTCTTCCTGGATGTGACACTGTGTAGTTCGGTGTGCAGATATCAACACTTCAGAAGAAATTTGGTATCTAGTTACCAAACTGCATGGTGTCACATTCCAGAGGACAGCTATCTTCAAGATCAATGACTGCAATCTAATTGACGGGACAGGGGAAGTCCCTAACATGGTTTCAGCTCAACTATATTGCGACTGATTGCTCAAGAATTTTAGTGCACATACCGAGGAGATACTGCATTGTTCTATCTGTGCATTCCTCTCAGTGAAACCATTCTATATCTTGATGAAATTTGGAAATGGGTACCAACACTAAAAGCTGACAGCTGAATGTAACTTCAGTTCACATCATACAACATAACAGGCATATCAGAAGAGGTGCAAATAAAACTCTTGATCTTCTCAAAAACTGATCATAAAATAAAAATTGGTACATGATAAAATACGTAATTATGCCTATAACTTTGATTTGTGCCTTCTCCAAATATCAGAAATATTTAACAAAACACACTAGTAGTGCCTTCTGCTATGTAACAATGGACTTGGATATGCACAGAAAATACTGGTGCTTCCAGTTGTGGGTTTTGCTGCAGGTTTGTATCACTGCAGCTGCAGTGCTGGTGACTTTAAGCAGAGACACAAATCCCTAGTTATATTAGGGTCCCTGCTGGTGAAAGAGACAGCATTTTATTACTCACATCAAAAAAATTTTGCATCTTGTTACACAAATGATAAACTGATCAATGTATTTATTTATTTGGTTCTATATTCAAACATGATGTTTAATAGTTCATTTATTATTCCATAATGACAGCAGCAAAACAGAATCTGTAACTTGCCAGCTTCCTGATATGTTGACGACTGAATCATGTTAACTGAGTCACAACTCACATTAAAGTGGAAGTCATAATTAAAATTAAGTAAACTTATTGTTCTAATATGACAATATAAATTAGCACATTAACAGAGCAGAACACAATTTATCATATGTGAAAGCAGTGGATATAATACTGGTAGCTCACAAGTGAAATGACAGCTGCACATGACTACATAACACTTTCATGTTAATTTCTGATTCGCCATGCAACTCACCAAGCAAGGAAGTGTGCGATACAAAATCTTCGGATCTTCAGCACTAACTGCACCAGCTCGGTGCATGTACGTAATACACCTTGCTGCTGCCATCTGCATCTCACTAGGCTTGTCCCTTGCCATTAGGCCCACCAGGATATCTGGCACAGACTTTCCTCCGAAGCTACAAGAAAAAGATAACACAATTAACATTCGTTATTCTAATGCCTATTTAGAAGTGTGAGGTGTTCTAGTTTACAGGCAGAGAATCAAGCAATATGCATTCTAGAAACAACTCAATAATTTACTAACAGAATTATTACTGTAATGACTCAGCATTTACCGAAGCTAGTTAATAACTGAACTGCCACATTATGTAACTCTGGGAAGCAACAGGGAAAACACATAGAAGAACAATAATGCTTCCTTTAATGCAAAGAAAAACACTGAGGAAGCTGTAAGGAACTGCCAGAAAGGAGCAAGGAGAGAGTTCCAGAAGTATGGTCAAAATTGGACTACTATTAGAAAGGAGCAAGAAGACACTTGTGAAGTATGGTCCAACTTCAGCTGTTGGAAGGGAATTCCAGGAACATGGTCCAACTTGAGCTGTTAGAAGGGAACTCCTGACATACACTTCACCTTAAACCTCACATGAAATTTCATGTTCTCACAGCAGTATCAAGCTTACAGAACCCTGGAATGTAATGCCATGCAGTTTGGTAGAAGTGTATTTATTTACCAAATATATCCAACAACGTTCTCAGAAATAATAAAAAATGCTTCATCTTCTACCTTGCATGCATTTGTTTCAGGAGGCATTCATTTCCAAGAATGTACAACGCTAAGTAAATTGAAAATATTAGACTTTCAAAATAATCAGCACCCTACCGTGTGCAGCTGTCGACACAGGAAGTCATCAACGTGAGTTAGAAGCATGTGCTGTGTGTGGCAGATCAAAATAACAAAGCTGTACTGAACCCATCTGAACTAAATTAGCTACTCAAAAGGTTTCAAGGTTTCCATTTGACTACCCTACATACCTTCCACACTGACATCATTGTTTTTTCTCTTGATGTTTAACCATCATTACAAGCTAGCATCTCTAATTTACGACTTGGCTAAAACATCTCTTATGCACCAATGGTCTTAAACTTTACACAGGACGCTGAAGGAACTTGTACCTGGAAGTTGCAACAACTGCAGACACCTTTTGGTTCTGGAAGCACATGTTGGCTAGGCAACGGAGACTTGGCATCTGCACTTTGTAATGGGGAGAGCACAGTAAGGCAGCCAAAGCAGGAACAGTGCCCTGACGACACAGTAAGTTCTGGTTGTCTGCAGTCTGAAAAAAAATCACATCATGTTTCACTGCTAATGAGTTAAAAAAAGTGAACAAACACACATATTTCACAAAGTGCAAAAATTACACAGAACAGAAAATCTGAAAATGAAGCAAACTGTAGTTCTCTCAAGAGTAATGTTGCCAGAACTGAGAAAGGGAAGATGTAAACAATATGCATGTTCCTCATCTGCATCTAGCTGGTTTTCTCCTTCTCTTAAGCTGTGGCTAATACTGCAACATGCTTAACATGGCCACTACTTACGCAGAAGGTATCACACAATCAATAATATTTGATATGATTTTTATAGTCAACATTGGTGATATTTATGGAATACGTGGTAATGTCTGTATGGGGCATAAGGAACTTGTGAACAGGTGGAAAGACACAATGGATGCAAAGTGTTGATGATGTGTGCTGTGATGTGCACTGACTGAAGCGTGTCTTGAAACAGAGGAACAGATCAACCAGCACATAGTGTTTGTGACAAACAAAGTCAATGGTGCAGTAACTTGCTGAAAAATGTCTCAAAAATTCAGAAGTTGGCTCTCATCTCAACCTCTTTTTAAGGCTGGGAGAACAACAGCATAAAAAAATTCACTCAGTCTCCTCTGTGCCTTCCAGATGGTGAGTCTTCAGTGGCTTCAGGCACATTATCACATACTTTTGAAATGCACAGAAACCTGAGAGATGGAGAGAAAAATTTCCAACCAGTAAGTGGTTAATTATTAATGAGGAGGTAACACATAAGAAATTAGTAGAGTGCACTAAGGTTACAAAACTGTTACTTTAGAAGATCTGTTCAAAAAGTAAGACGTTACTGGAAAAACCAAATGAGAAAAAGAACACTGCCAGTGAAGCGAGAGATGGTAGTGCCGTTGTAATAACAGTACTGCATATAACACACTGCACAGAGACCTGTCATCACAGTCCTAATACTCATGAAAATAAAACAGCAATACTGTCTCATGTATCTGCAGCTCAGATTCAAACCACGCACTTCTAGAACACAAGTCAACAGTGTTTATGTGATGTTATAACCCACAACATCACATTAGCAACATGACAACTGTAGGAATGTCATACCTTACATCCTGCAGCCAGAATGGTTGCGACACACACTTGGTTGGACACGGAGTGAGGAATCAGACTCAACAGATGCAATGGCAGATCCTCAGCCTCACAAATTAGTCCGACAGGTGCACATGGAAACTCAAAGATGGTCCGCAAACATCTCAGACATGCCTCGATCAACTTTGTTTCTTCACTGGCCAAACCTTTCACAAAGTGCAAAAAAAGTGTATGGAGACGTGTAACTTGTTGCATTCAACTTCACATTCACGGTCACCTCAACATAACTCTAAGTGAATGCCATTTATATTTCTATTAAGTACTACCAAACCACTATAAATGTTAATGTTCTATTCTAATACTGGTGGCCAGGATAGCGTAGTCAGTACAACAACTTGGTATGGGCTGAGGATAGAATTATGGTAGAGGCAAGATTTTCTGTGTCTGTCCAGACTGGCCTTGGGGCCCACCCAGCCTCCTGTACAATGGGTACTGCGTCTTTCAAGAGCACATAGCAGCCAGAAGGTGGTGCTGACCCCCCCCCCCGCCTTCTAGTGTCAGGTTCTGAGTGGGTTGGAGCTGTACCTTCACCCCCCCCTGTGCCTGCATATGCATGTCATGGGGTGGCTTGTGCCTTTATTCTACTATTGGTGTGCCATGAAAAAGAAATGAGTAGCCCAGTGTGCTGTAAGCATGAAAATTTTGGTAACTACAACTCTACAGTGTGATTCTTTCGCTTTAGGTTTTATACCCACTGCTACCCACATAAAACTTCAGCAACAGAACATCTTGTTTAAACCGTCCTTCGTAGACAAAGCGTATGTGAAATAAACAACGTGTTTACAGTTCCTACAGATTCAAGTCTTCTGCTGTGTGACCCTACCATTGAGCAAGCTGTTACCAACATTTCAAAGGACTGCAATGCCTTTATCTGTAGGGTCAAGCAGTCCGAGACATCCAGTCTTCTTTGACTGTCCGACCCTCAAGATAAAGCACTACAATCCTTCCAAACATCAGGGAAGCACTACAATCCTTCCAAACATCAGGAACTACTTTTCCAGTGACAAAGTGACACATCCCAAAAGACTTGAATCTTTAGCAACATCACTCTATGGATCTCAAATCTTGTGTTTGTTGTTTCCTCAATTTTTGAGTGAAACATAGGGATGCACACAGAATCCAATGAAATGTGGCTGGGATTAATACAGACTCAAGACTAGATGATATAATGCATATCAGAACATATGCCAGAATTAGTAAACCTGCCCAATTCGAGATTAACACTCTGATCCAGTATTACATCTAAATCCGCCTGGTGAAGGTCTGCATTTCTAACCACAGATACCACAAAACAATTTCTGCTGCAAAAAACTGTAATTTAGTATTTACACTCATTTTATTAATATTAATCTTTTATTGTTCTTAGTCTCATTTCCACGGTTTATTCAGAAAGTAAGGCCACTTAAGTCTTAACACATGCATTATGATAAGCAACCATCATAAATATATTTACGAGTCTCCCTCAGTAAAAACTTTGATGTTAAACCTTATAACTTTTATAGTTCATGAAATCCTATCCTAGCAAAACATTTTCAATGAGAAACATTACAACATCTACACCAAAAAGATTACAATTTCTGTTGTCATTTCTAAACGGATGGAGGCATTTTGGGAAAAAACATATCTCTAAGTTTTGCTGCATGTTCATGTGCATTTATATGACCTTATGTTTGTATGTAGTGCTAACATTATCATTCACATTTACATGAGGTTCAACTCACAACCCATCAACTGAAAAGTGAAATTTGATCAGTACTTACCATGTGACATCTGAGATGCTCACAGCAGTGTTGTTGAAGATTCCTATCTTTGGGAATGTGATGCTGTGTCATTGTGTCTGCAGTTGTAAACATATACATGCACAGACACAGCATCACAACCCATTAACACTTGGACTTTAAACACTTATCAGCTACCCTTTAACAAACAACTGCTGTAGGGAACACACTGTCAATAAGCAGAGAAGTGAGTAAGGTTGAATGTGCCAATGTGCACCATGAAGCTCACCATTTATTAGCACTGGTACAATGCCCAGATCTACCAACGCCTTGACATGATCCTCCGTTCCTTTGGCTAGAGAACCAAGAGTGACTGTTGCTTCCACCTTGATCTGCGTTGGCATCATGTTGTCCCCAACAAGCTGCAGTAACCTTGGAACTATGCCTTGGGCAATCACATGGCCTTTCTGACGATTGCTGCCAATAACGGAGTTTTTCAGGCACCTGGAATACACACCAAACAGACGATAATATACAAGGTTTGAGGTCCTTACAGTCACACTGTTAACAGAGCAAGTCTCCTGGCTTGCGAATCTGCACACAGGGTACTGATATGATGAAACATGTCCTCTCAAGCCATGTGAAAACTGGGAAAACTGGTGATGAAAACACTGCAAGGGTCTCAAGTGGTTTTTGATGAAAAATATAATCCCAGTCCCAGATGTTCAGAAGGGTGACATCATGGACACAAGGAGGGCCAGACAGAGCAGCAACAATGTCACGATCAGTGGAAACCCCAGAAACTGTCGTGCTATCATCAAGAGACATAATCACTATCAACATACTTGAATCCATTGGGAATGGAAGTACAGTGCTTAAGAGCATCCCAGCCACCTTTATCAGAGTCACAGCTAGAAAAATCTAATCAATCAACCCTCTTCTCTACTTTATTTCTCTCACCATTATTAGGTCCCACCATCTTGTAACAGTTTACGATTGTTTCTGACTCTACCATGTAAAAGGCATAATAAAAATGTCGCAATGAATCAAGAATGCTGAACTGAAATGGCACTCCATCACGAGCAAACAACTGCAGGTGCACTAACTGACTGTCAGAAAGTAGCTTCAAGTTTTTAATTACCCCAGAATCCATCAATGGAGTTTCAAATGTTGTGTTAGGTGGAAAGAAATAAACCATGACATTTTTCAAATCAGCTGTGTTTACAGAATGAGTGGCACAGTTACCCCACATAAGAGTGATGTTGTACTTTTTGGCTCCCATCCATTTATCAAATTTCAGCAGCCAGTTATCAAATGAGATGGAAATCATCTATGTTCTTAAACTGGTGTACTTTCCTGTCACAAACGATGGCACCTTTTCTCCAGCCATACTCACACAAATTAAACATGTCAATTTTTCTTTGGAAGACTTACAACCTGAAACACTTTCATCTTGAAAAACCAGACACTTACATTTACATTTCATCAATCCAATATCAGCCCAATGGCTGCTAGATATGAAACATGTCATAATACACTAGTATCAATATCAATAACAAACACAAACAAGAAACCCAAATAACAATATTTACAGACTGCCATCAGCTAATGCTTTCCAAAAGAATTTTGTATGTGTTATAAATGTCACCTGGTGAAAATGTATCCAAAATCTGCCTTAAGTTTAGACCCTCCCATTCATCCACGTCACTTTCATCTGACATACGAGAGACTGGTGTAACTGAGGTAGTTACTGTAATAAACCATAGGGAAATAGTCAGGAATGTAAAAAGATCTGTTACAAATGTAGTCCACTGTAATGCAGGCCAGTATAACTGAGACTGATTATACTACTAAAATACTACACTGCAAAACAAAATGTCCTCCACAGTAAACAAGTAAGGATCTTTATGCCTGGTTAGATGCTGGTAACTTCACTTAAAAAGTTCTTTCCACCACCAATGATTACAGTAACAGAAAACGAGTAAAACTCAACTTACACAATAGCTTCCAAACACTTATCTCCTTCTGGCGAATAGAGTTCATCAATATATGAGCGAGAACACTCCACATCCTGCAGCATTTGCAAACAAAAAAACAAAGTTAATTTCTGCCAAGAAACATTCCAAATATAGTCTCAAAACACATTAAAATCTAACATATTCATATTGTAGTCATTACTTTGTTAATTTGTTGATAAACCATATTCATCAAACAGCTGCTTATCTACTTTTATCTTGCAACAATACACATAATTTTAAATGCAGCTCGAAAAATTATAAATTTTGACATAATTCTTCGGCCCCGTCCCCCCAGGTCTGAAATTAATTTCAAGGACTCTTATTACAGTTCACCTGCATATCAAACACACGATACAGAAACAACAGAGGCTCATACAAGTCTACACATAAGGAACTCTGTAATACTGTTGTTAAAACACTGAAATCAGTCTTGTTAAGGCAAATCTCAAAAATGTTTCAGTAACCCAGTCTACACACTGTGCAGCCAAAATACATTCTGAAGTATACTCTGCTTCTTCTTGCCATTAGGAAGGTCCCAGCAAACCACCAGGGAATGAAACTGAATGGAACACATCACCTCGTAGCTTACACTCATGATATTAATTTATTGGGTGAAAGCATAAACACCACACAGAAGACCACAGCAGCTCTAGTAGTCACTAGTAAGCTGGTTGGTATAGAAACATGGTTCTTAATGTTTACTGCAGGTTCCAAAAATACTTCCCTGAACCTGTACCAAAAACCATTACAGTGGATCAGCTTTAAACAAAATATACAGCATAACAATAAAACTAAAGAGACAGAATTAAGTACTTAAATTTTACAGTAAAATTAAGAAAAATCTGGTATGCTTCAAGCCCTCTGAAAGGGCATCCCACAGTGCAGGCGAGAAACCACTCATGTACATGTATATACAGATGAACTTAAATATATAAGTTCATGCATACCGCAGAGAATGCAGGACCAAATCAGAACAAAGGCAACTAATAAATTCTTTGTAAATGTGGTGAAGTCAAAATACTTGAAAACAACACTAACAGATCAGAGTTGTATACATGAATAAATTAACAACAGATTAACTTGGGGGAATGCCTACTACCATTCAATCCAGAATCTTCTGCGTTACTGTCTGCTATCTGAAAATGAAATAATTAAAATACAAATAACCATAACTTTCCTCGTTGTTTGACGTGGGTATGAAATTTGGTCTCTCAAATGATACAGGGTACATCACCTAAGAATGCCCAAGAAGTGTTGAAAATATACTTGCGTCTGAGAGCGAGGAAGTAGCAAAAAAGTGGACAAAACTGTATTTGGAGCTACATGATCTGTATTTCTCACCAAACATACGGGTAATCACCTCAGGGATGAAATTGGCGTGGCATGTCGCATGTGTCAAACAGAAACGCCGAGTTCAGATTAGGCAGCAGCAAGGAAACACACCACTTGCAAGAGCTGGGAGTAGATGGGAGGATAATATTAAAATGCTTCTGTATGACAACAGAGACAAGTGGCGGGCTCTTCTGAGCATGTTAATGAACCTTCAGGTTCCATAATATATGGGTAACTAATCTACTAGCTTCTCTAGGACTGTACTCCATAGACTGTTAGCAGCATATCTTTTACACATTGCTAAGGTTACAAGTATGTTTACCATGAACGGGTGCATAACAGACACCATTCCGCAGCCAAACAATGCGTAGAAGACAAAATTTCTAACTATGTTGTAACACAAACAGCACGCACAACCACACTTCGTAGATTTTGATCTTTCCCGTGCCAATGTGCTTCGACTTTTTCTTACAGGTTCACAAACTTGATATATGCAAATATTCCATGCGAGCGACATTCGTTTTCGAATACACCACAAGCAGGAGGCCAAATAAGAACAACTTCTACATGCAAAAGCATTTCCAATGACACAGTGCTGTTGAATACTTATTTACATTATTTTATGACTACAAAAATCTGGTGTAATTTCAAACTTATATGATACCTACAGCTTACTGAAAATATCTTGAGAACCGTGGTGGCACAAACGTGTTTAGAAACTACAGATGTGAACCGTGTAATCTGTGAAATATGATTGATGTGTGTTTGGACTTTTTCCATTGTAACTGGTTATACACACACGACGCTTGCGTGGAAGTAAAAACCGACACTTGAAAACGGATAACATGAGAAAAACAGAAGACCTAACCTATAGGAACTCAAATATGATTTAGGTTAGGTATTTTGTTTTTCACACATTGTGCTTTCGCGTGTGGGTCGTTTTTAAAATTGACTGTTTCGTTTTTATTGAATCTTTTTTTTTTATATTTTATTATTTGGTATCTTGACTTGCAGACGAATTTTAAATTTTTATATTTTATCACTGTTGTTTAAACAGGAAACAAATTGTATGACAGAATGCCAACCAGATAAAGTGTGCTTTGCAAAGTCAAGAAGTGCGACAAAATTCCGTTAAGCCACCTCCCACGACACCCGGCAGGTGCTGAATTGTATGTTTAACCCTCCGTCGGTTGCGCCCCTAATACGAACGTAGTTGGTCGTATGTATCTCGGAGATAAATTCTAGGTTTCTGCTTAAAAGGAGTAAACAAATTTTACGGAACAGCTGAAGTTTATTCAAGAACGGTGACCCATATCGTATCCAAATGATACGACATTTTCAAAACATCAATTTTCACCCTCTTTGGACAGAATTGTGCTTTTTGTCAGCATGCTGCACAGATAATGTCTGCGCGTTCTAAACAAAAATAACCTCCACAACTGAAGCAACAGCATCTAGTAAGTCTTTGATTTAAAGCTTCCGCCGCGATGTTGATGAGATCTGCGCTGTTTTGGGATATTACGCACCGTCGAGTGGTAGTCCTTTACCGACGTTTCGGAACAACGTATCGGCCCCACTGTCTCGGACTTCTTGACCCTTGAAGATGGAACCGATAAGTATACAACATCTTGGCGTCAACTAAAGCGTGAATTTTGATTCAATATTTGTTGGGCTTTGATGGGATATGTTAATTGGAACCGCACCTCCCTCTGGAGCCCTACAGGTTTTCATCGAAAGTCACATTTTCCCAAAGAGAGTAATACTTCTTCAACAAACACAGCAAAAAGCCTCATACAGGGGCAAGGTAACCATGCTTTTTTTCTGTCATCCCTGGTTGTTCTACCGTCTAATTGTTATGCATCTGATTAGGAATTTGAAGTGTCTCTGATTCATCATTATACAAAATTTCTCAATGCCATCTCTGTCAATACCCCACAATTCTTCCAGACTCTGCTTGTTAGTCCAAAGCATTCCACCTAAGTACAGAAGACCAATAAGGGCTTCACTCTCAATTTTGTCTGTGAGTTTGGTATCTCTTTCGCGGCTGAACTTAGGCTGGATAATAAAAATCTACTGATTTGTGTCCTGACCCATATTATATATAATTTCATCTGCAATGAGACAGTTCTATGCTTTGAAAGGTGTAGTGGCATTCTGTGCATGGCCAGTAACCCCACGTAATTTTGTCAGAATATTTTGCCATCTGCATCAAATTTGTGTAGTACATTTTACCTTACCCCACTTAGTCTTGTCCTTTCCAATGAAACAGTTATCAGTAGCATCCACTTAATTGCAACAATCATCATCTGATGCTGCATCTTTTGCACTCCCTGAATCAACTTCTCTCAGTTCCACATATTCCTCATGGGATTCCATCCTCTCTTCAATATTATCACCATCACTTACATCATCAGACAATATCATTGCATGAATATGCTTGGCATCCTTGGCATTACTTTGGTCTAAGCGATCCATCATGGCTGCCAGAAACTAACACCTCACTAGTAAAACAGATGGTCACGCTGTATCTCTCAGATACAAACTGCCAAATGCAGCTAAATAAATGTGATTTGGAGCATGAAATCCACTCCACAGGCTTCTAAGAAACAATTTAGGCAGCTACTGTGAAGTATATATTCACACTTATCTCATGTTCTGAGAAACTAGCATTCAAAAGTCGCGTGTATCTGAGGGACTCACTGCGACCAACGGAGTGTTAAAACAAATTCACCTCATGTGTTATGTGTTACCTAGATACACAACTTACTACTTCAGGACTCAGTACTCATTCGAATCATTAATTACGGACCATAGCAGAGGTAATGGAATGCAGCATCTTGACAGAACAAACAGAACATGGAAAATTCTGATGTTATAAAATGAACAGAAGCTTGTAGCTTTTACGAACTTGTAGCTTTCCAAGCTTGGAAAAACAATTATTTGAACAGCAGCTATTTCTAGTAACTTCTATTTTGATATAGGACCAACCACTTTTCATTCTGTAATAATGCAATGCCTGTATCAGGGTGGATTTGGAAAAGGTGTAGCCTTAACTTTTTTTAAGATAGTGACCATATGGTCATGTGTGTGGAGTGGGCACGTACAAGAATTAAGAGGTGAGAATTCGAGGTAAAACCAACCTCCATAATTTGTTTCGAACTATATTGAGGAATGCATTGCACTGTGCTTCTCACAATGCCTGTTACAAATTTTTAAGCAACTCTCGTACGTTACATAAATTATATGAATCATTTCACTTTAATTGCAATATACACTGTACATGTGTGCATAAGAAGCACAAAGATAAAAATTATGTATTGCAGTACAGGCATATACAGTATAGTGGCTGTTGCATCTTTAAAGGGCCAATCTTCTGTAATACTTCTTTGTACGTCACGTATCATTAAACAGATTATAAAAGTGAAAGGTGAGCCTCCCAGTAAAAGCACATAGACTGGTTTCTGTAACTCCACAACCTTTCAATGCAGCTTTTTAAAAATTCTCCAAAAATAAAATTATATTAAAATTGGAACATGTACTGTGACTTCTAGCCCTGTACTAAATACATGTTTGTGTGTGTGTGTGTGTGTGAGGGGAAGAAAAGTGAGAGAACAAGAAAGAGACGCGGGGACAGGAGGTGATCCGTAAGTCAGAAGGAAAATGTGGTATTTCAGACAAATTCATGTCAAATTATCCTTTAGCACGTTTATGAGAATGTGTTGATCATTTTGTTGGATGGTATATCTAGAAGGTCTCAGTTAGTAATTCAACATCCAAGAGAAAGTGTCATGGTGTAGATTGTGTGGTAAACCACACTGTACTGGTGCAGTGTGGTTTACCATACAATCTACACCATGACACTATACCAGTACAGTGTGGTCTACTGTACAGTCAACACCACAACACTCTCTCTTGGATGGTGAATTACTGAGTGAAACCTTCTACATATGCAACCCAACCACGCATCAACACATTCTTATTGCAGTGTTTTTTTACACCACTGGTTCATATGATTGTAATTACACCTTTGGACTGGTTCTGGTACTTTCATAATTTAATTTTATACTTCGATGTACCTAACACTTGTAATTTGTATCCCTGAAGATGGCCACATGGTTGGCCAAAACATGTAGTTCATTGTGTACAAAAATTAATTTTCATGTACTTATGTGCATTTGTTGGTACCGTTGTTGTATATATCTCCTACATTTCTTGATCCTGCATGACCATCTTCAGAAAGAACAATTACTATCCGTGGAAGTGACTTAAGTTCTCAAGTAGTTACACCCTTAAAGCAGCTAATTTGTTGTATATGTCAAAACATTTTAGCATTCACATATTTACTCCCTACTGGCTAACACATGAACAAATGCTCCAGTTTTCATTTACTTTCCCATGAAAGAGCAGTCATGTTTAATCAAATCACTTACACTATAAGAACAGGAAGGTTAAGGGGCTCACCACGTGAAGATAGGTTCTGTGTGTGTGTGTGTGAGTGTGTGTGTATGCATGCACATACACTCACATGCACAAGCAGGTTGGTGTTGGGGATCAGATAATTTCCCCTCATACCTAAATTTCACTTTACTACTGGGGGGGGGGAGTCCCTGGTACCCATTGAATAGGATGCTGTGTGAGCCCTAAAGCTGCTCTGAATGTTTAGGAGAAGAGAAAAACCTCTTGGCCACACTGGAAATAAAATCGCAGATCATTCAGCCTGTAGCCTGGTCAGTATACTGTTTACACTATACTAGTCCCACATGTGTCCATCCTAGAACAGGCCATTAAGGCCCAGAGGGGGAGTAAAGAGATGGTTACAGAATTGTTACTCATAAATATACAACTGCAACTGAACTTCTGCTAATGTTTTAAAACTAGTACAGTTAGGAGTACATTAAAACACTACATATAATGTAAATTAAAATCAGCACACAAAGCATAATAGAATGAACAAGAGCAGTAACAGACACTTACCCCAGTCGCATGTGGTCTATTTAGTTTCATCCCTGTTCATGATTTGTCCTATATTTCCGGAGTTTTCTTGGATAAATAAAGTAGAAGTTTTCATTCAATTGCATTTACGTCTAATGATGCTGGCTACTACCCTGCAATATGTGTGGGTCAAAGACTGGTCACTTTTTATACATTATAATTGCTGCCACCTGCATCAGTTGTCATCGCCTTATTCCTGCCACGGGAAGATTTTACTTTTTGTAACTTCTTGGACTACGAATAGCAGATGGTTAGAACAAATGACTAAGTGTTTCATGCTTGATGGCAGATTATGCAATCATTAAAATATGGGTCTCAAAATATGGGAGTGGGAGATAATTCTGTGCTCCGTTATACTCTGTATTGGGGATGTATCATATCCAAACTGTGTCCAGTACTAAGGATTAATCATCCTTGATTTCCTCAGCTAATACCAGCATACATCACAAATGTGGACCACGGCAGCCATTTCCCATATCTTTATAAATAATTATCACCCTCTCACAGTTGCCCTCTCTCTGTGAATGCTGCATATCAATACAACCAGATTTGTAAGGAAGGTTGTCAGTTTCAGAAACTGACTTTCATCAGAAATCTGGTCTCCCTTTAGAACATGAAAGCATGGGGAAACCAGCCACTTAGAACTGTTAGTAAATACACACACTTGAACATCCCCAGCTGAAGTTCTGTGGCCATACTTTCCACTTTGTTTCATTGGTGCTTTGTGTCACATACTTGCCAAACGTTACAGCATCAAGTGTTTGGCTATCCAAGAGGTTCTCACTCTTTTACCCACAATCCAAAATAGCAAACCACACTGACCTCATGATCCTAACAGGACCAGCACTACTCACCACCCCATTTAAGCCTTCAAGTTCACTTGATTATTTAGGGAGTTTATAAACAAACCACAGGCTCCTGCGAGGGTTTCACATTCCAGATTTTTCATATTCACCACTGCTAGACTCGCATGTCACCCATACTTTACAGAAATAATCCCCACTTTTATTAAGGGACTTAAAAAGGGACACCAGGAATGTGATGAAGAAAATCATGGAAAACCAACTTATGTTACAATGCTACAGAATTTGTTGTCTCTGTGAAATACTTTCACCAGCAGCTCTAAAACCACGTTTGCAGTAAAACCAGTGGATGTTCACTTTAAGCAATGGTCAGTATTTTCCTCTTAACTACAGCAACAGTGAAAACGTTCTGAAATTACCTTCAGGACTGAGATCCAGTGTCCCTTCTAAATTTTAATGGCCTGTGTGTGCAAAAATTTCACGTTGTGCAAATTTTTTTCCAGTTACAAAAAACTTGTGTGTACTAAATGAAGGGTCCATAAAATTATAAACCTGAAATTAATTTTTGTTAATATAGTCATTCTCATAACTACTAAAATTGTAACTGTAAGTTTTAACAACACATAAATAACCAGGATTATAAAAATAAACAGGAAATTACTATGATTAATGTTCCATTCTTATGTTATACAGTTTACAACACAAATAAATATCAATAAATGAGTACAATTTTGACTTTTTAAATTTATGACCATGTTTATTATATCACATTTTTGCAATTTAATTTTTCATGTACATTTAAATTGCCTATATGCACTGATTTCATAACCTGTGTGTGCACACACCTTACAGGGAACATTGCTGAGATCTCTATTCTTCTCAGAAATGGGACAGCATCACTGGGTGACTGGTGCCCATTGTTTCCAGAGTGTACAGTGGACCCAATTTGAAGGCTCAAAAAATGTCCAATGAAGACATGTCAACCCTTGTAGAATGAGACCACTATACTCTCTTGAAACATCTGGATCCAATCACCCAGTGACAGAGCACCATGTCCCAGAAGAACAGAGACCTCAACTACACCACTACAAAAGCCCCAAAACGTACATATTTTCAGGACTGCTGGTCTTATTGCACATGTGCAACCATTACATACGCGCCTTTAAATGTTCACAAAGCAATTACTGCCTCTTTAGTTATAATGACTTCCAGCTGTCTGTTACATATAAGAACCTCCAAATTTTAGATAGCACTGTATCCTACAACAGACTCCAGTATTGTTTTTATTAGCAACACTAACACATACATCAGTAATTTGCATAACATCTGAACTTAAGATTACAAACATGTCTCTAAAACTTACTATTATAAAGTGAAACTGACAAGTGCAGTTTGCCCATTCATATCTGGCAGAAAGACTTATATCCAAAATTGGAAGTTTACTCTCCGTCTGTATTCACTCTCAGGACCATGAGCATAAAATTCCTTTATGTGGGGTGTAACCAATGTATCTGGAGGAAGCGTTTTGTATACTGGTTCTCCATACCATGTGCCAACCACCCAACCTGGTACATTGGCCATCAACTTAGCTTCTTCATCACGATTATGACGTAACTGCTTCAAGTACCTGCAACAAGGAATGTACTGTTCAGTCTACCACTGTTCCATTTTTTAGAGCTGCTGATATAGGTGTTAAAGACAGGAGAAAGAGCTGGCATTGTGCACAACAGGCATTAAATTTGAGGAAGCTATGCCACGTCTGAGTACTGCAAAGAATTTTGTAATTTTCCTCAGCCCCTCTAGGCAAATGTTGCAATGTTTCCTCAACCCCCCTCCCCTTCCGCACTTCATCATGAATAATCAATCATTAACATGCCTTAAGTAATCCTAAATACTTACAGCTGATACAGCATCATTAAATAACCTATGGACAAAGCACTCAGACAGCCTATCTAAAAGTAGCGCTGTCCAAAATGCACAGGCTAACCCACAACCACCACCACCATCTATTTCGTTTAAATGTGTAACACAACTGCACCCTCCTACATAATACCAGGTTTCCTTATGGACAGACCACTTCTTTTCATTGGTTCAATGTTACAACAGTACCTCTATCAACACATCCCCTTACGTATCCACTTCACTCACACCATGTTCATTATGGCACCACTCTATTTTGTTCCCTTGTGTCTCCCATTCGCATTTGTTCTGCAACCTTCCCTCTTTATTTCAGCCTCCATCTGCATACATCAACACATACATACCATATAAGGTACATGGTATGTATACATCATCTTTGTAACCTACTCCACCCATCACCTAAGAAGTCAAAAACAATCACCTCCATATGTTAATTAGTCTAGAAGACCACTTGAAACCTCATCTGTATCTTCTTTCCATTTACCGCTGAGGTTACACAGCAAACAGAACACTTCAGTTTTACAATTGTAACTATTCGCTTCCATCCAACTACATTCACAATTATGCCGCAATAAACATTTATTTTCTCAGCACCTATCTTATTACTAATACTCCAAAACTAAACTGTATTTACAGCTGCACAATAAATCCCTTAATAATTCCCTCAAATTGAGGTCTTTGCTTTTGTGAGTTGTTATGCAATGTATGTTGGTAGCCGTGTACCAATGTTCTGGGTCAGCCTATTGGTCCCATCTTCAAGGGTCAAGCAGTCCAAAAAGAACTTCCTGACCCTTGAGAAGACTGGACCGATGGGCTGTCTTGAAAAATTGGTACACTACCAACATATGCTGTATTAACAACCCAGAAGAGTGAAGACCTCATCTATACCCTAGTGGAAGCATGAAATCCCCGAAACTTCATACAGTTCTTGCCTTTTATATAAACAACTACTATTGCCATCTTCAGCCTTTAAAAGTAACACATTTTCTTCTTGATGTTACTGAACATATCTACTGATGTCTTTATTTCCATCACTCGTGAACAAATTTCTCAAACCCACAAATCATTGCCTACAAATGCAGTAAAATTTAAAGTAGCTAAAAACACCTACAAGTGCTACATCCCCTAAAACTAATGCAAAATAAGGCTATTTGGTATCACAAGATGGGTGGTGTCACTGCATCGTCATAGTCCGTACCTCTTCTACCTACTCACAGCAGGTGTTGAGGTTGTTTATTTTCACTTGATCACACTCAGACACACCACAGTCAGTAGGACTCCTCTGGATGAGGGGTCGGCCCGTCACAGAGACCTTCATCTGACAACACAACACCCACAAGAGACAAACATCCATGCCCCCGGTGGGTTTCGAACCCATGATCCCAGCAAGCGCTCGGCCGCAGACCTATGCCTTAGACTATGCGGCCACTGGGATCGGCGCGTGTCACTACACTTATCATTAAATATTAGTAATGTTCAGGCAATCACAGTCCTGTCAAAGTCCTGACATTACTTAAAAAAAGAACTGTGTAACCAACCTTCCTTACGTTTGCGTTCAACAATGATATTCTTGCAATGGTTCCCAGACAAAAAGATTACCCACAGTGTATTGCTTTATCTCATCCTATGATTTTATATGCCCTAATCATAACTAAAATGAGAAAAGTTGCTGCTGTGCTCAAAAGGTCATACATACTTTGAGTGTGACAGGCAGACCATATCTATGAATGTCTGTCTATAATTCTCAACATGTTCTGCTCAAACTAGGTGCACCCACTCTCCAAAGCCTGGACTCCTCTAAGAAAAGCCCCAACAAAACATTCACAGCAAACACATATCTTGGTTATCAGAAAATCTGTGAGGCATTTTTTAGTTTCCAAAATGTGGAAGTGACCTAATGAATAACATATCAAATCTCTGAGGTGCAATGACAGCACTAATGTTCAATTTCCTACTTCTTCTTCACTCTCTGCTAACAGACATGTAGCTGATTTACTCTATGGTAGTAGAATCACACCATTAACACCAAACCCCATCACTGGGTGTAACAAAGTTTGTTACACCCAGTGATGGGGAGCTCAGCCCTCTTTCAGAAGCTAACTCCTTTATTGCAATGGCCTAAGAACATAAATGCCGTGATAAATCAATCAGTAGTGTAACATTCTGAGCTAATCGCTTCACTCTTTTTATGTTTGAATATTTTCCTCTGCACTTTGTCTTCAGTCTCTCATGACATATGTTCCTTTCTCAGAGTAAAATACCTCATTTCATAACCACATAAATCAAGTGCTGAAAAAATATACACCCCCTCCCCCCTCTGACTTTGGCCTCACCCAGCTGCAATACACATCCTATTCATCTAGTACTCCCTAATTTGATCACCGTAATAATATCTGGTGAACAGTACTGATTATAATGTTCCTCCTCATTCAGTTTTCTCCATCCTCATATCCCCCCCCAATGCTGCAACAGCCCCTAGTGGGACAAGGTCTCCTCATCAAGGCTTCACGATCACACTCAGACACACCACACTTGGTAGGACTCCTCTGGATGGGTGATCAACCTGATGGAGAGACCTCTACTTGACAATACACAACACTCACAAGACAGACAGCCATGCCCCCAGCAGGAGTCAAACCCACAATCCCAACAAGCAAATGGTCGCAGATCCATGCCTTAGACCACGCAGCCGCTGGAATCAGCCCATCCTCATATTACACCCTCCGTATTTAAACCTTTTCTCAAATACCCTTCATATACTGTACATGGTAAAGTACAAAGGTTTATTAACTTTTGAACAGCCACAAAATGACACAGAATTTGTGTATATTCAAACGTTTGATTGTGTGCAGGTATGTCAGCAAGGCATGTGCAGAAACTTGTTATGGTATGTGCATTTGGTGTACACAGTGTGAAAGGTAAGGCTCTGTGTGGTTCAGTTTCTTTGTTATGTCCAGAATTTGGCAAACCAGGACATCACAATTTGATGGGCAACTGAAATTCTTTATATAACTGGGCAAGATAATCTCACATAATTATGGCATTATCACAGAAGCCTACATGGGTATCAGTTGTGGTGCAGGGTACAAATGATGTCGGCAGTTCAAGTAGGGCCAACAATGGGTACAACACCTGCAAAAGGAAAGGTGTGGGTTAACTTATTAAAACTACTGCCCATGTTGGAGCTGTCACCCGAGAAGTATGTACATAAACAGTTGAAAAAATCACCCAAGTCACTAATGTTTCACATACCATGTGCTGCACCATTCTGCATGACAACATTTATGCATGCAGGCACACTGGTCCACAAAATCTCAGACAGGACCAATGTGAAAAACGATCCTTCATCAGCAGCTATAATGAAACATATTGCTACCTTTTCAATCGAAAATCAAAACGTCCAGCATCATACCGGGAGTAACCCTTAAAACTCTGACAGCAGAGGTTTTAGGCGGTCTGAAATTGAAAGTCACGCTGGAGGTGTTGTTTTGATATCCATTCATCAAATGTTCAATCTGTAAAGGGGGAACATCATGAACCCTACGATATTCTCTGCCATATGTGAAAAGTCCTCCTTTTGAGAATCTAGAAAGTGGCTGCTCCATCAAGACAATACAGTCATTTTGGTACTGGACAACCTGAAGTGTAGGTAACAAAATATCGGACAGAAAAGCAGTAAGGAACAGACAGCCTGTTGATCATTTTCAACTGCATGTTAGAACAGCTCTAAGCATGCATGTTAAGGACTGCGTCTAGCTACCCTTGGGTTTACACTCCAGCATGAGCCAGCCTGACATGGAGAGATTTGGCAGTTGATCCAGCCTATATAAATTATAAAGAAGGTGCAGTTGGAGAACTTGGTTAGCACACACCCTCTTTCGTTAATCAAAATTTGCCAAAATTATTTTGGTTAAGGTCTGACATGTGGAAAAGCTATGTGCTGAATTCCCGTGACAAGTGTCTGCAAAGGAATTTTACCTGGCTTGGTGATTAAAGATGAGACAACCACCCTTGTTTCTGCCAGCACTTAAAACCATTCCTATGCTGTTGGGATAGGTGGGGTGCTGGACATCTGGTCTACATAATGGGAAATATGCAAATACCAGCATTTCTAGCAGACCTGAAGTTCCACAGTGTTAGTGAAGGGCCAACCAGATAGGTTTATATGAATAATGTGAAAGTTGCTGTGTAACAAGAAGTTAAGCTGGGTGCATGCCATTATTCTAGTTTATTCTTATTCTCAGTCACACTGGCATTAGGAATGGGCATACACATTTGTATTGTTACCACATAACTTCCATGAGCTGAAGTGTGCGGCAGACATACATGACGGCAAGTGGTGATGACTACGTGAATTAAATTTGTTTTGTCAGAGGAAGGTGTGGTATTGTCTAGAGTGGTATCTGTATCTGTGACTGTGTCGCAGTGTAGCCTAAAGCCTGCCCCATATTCCTTGAGACCTGACCTCATCCCCCACGAGCATTCAACACCAGAGATCAACTGACACTAATCAGGCAAAACTCCACTGAAGCTGAACAAGACGAGCAGACAGGTGCAGGACTTATCCTTCAAGGCCAAGCCCCCACGGACAATAATGAGAATGGAGACAGGGATTCATATACAGCTTTAGTTGGGAAACCTCCCAGAAAATTTACTTTTGAAAAGCTGAGGACAGGGAAGAGTTAACATCACGATACATCTTAGGGAAGTAGAATTATGCGTTATGAGGACAAAATTGGGATGGAACTGACTGAAAAATATGTCCAGTGGCAGGCTTCAGTATTGCCAATATTGAGGTTTTGGGTTCTGCTACTACAGTTAGTATACTGGTACTGCCTCACGTAAATGTTTACCTTTACAAAACCTACTCTATATATCTCATGCATACACATTTTCATTAATGTAACAAGTTTCTCATGTAGTCTGAATTCAATTTAAATGTTATACAGAACATCCAACCAAACTGAACTACATACTTCTTTATAACCAACACACAGACGCTGTAGTACTTTTGTCTCTAATACAGGTGCATGACAAATACAAAATCTTTAATTGACAGCTGACCTGTTATGATGGAATACACATTCATGTTGACCAACAGTTTTATTCACACATGATGCAAAATGTATCGCAAGAGTATTGATGAAAATTTTATCTGAAGCAGGCAGAAAACAGACTCTGTGAAGTGATGTCCTTATGCAAGGCAAAGTTTGATTTTTATTTCCTCTTGGAAACATGAAAATCTTAATTTAAGAAACAACTTAGGCAAATGGTATTCAATAACCACTCGCAATGCTTTCATATACACAGTAAAAAGAAATTCACACACAAGCTGTCCATAACGTGATTCCTTGTCAAAAATGAGTCAGAAACATTATATAACATTTGTTGTAAGCCATCCACTTTTTGAGATAAACATCACTGTCAAACAGGGCAACACACTTCTCACCAGCATTAGCCACAATAAGGTGTATTTGTAGGTGTGCTTGAGACAAACAGAACACAGCAGGGCCCAACTGTGATAATCATGGACACGCACGCACGCACGCACACACACACACACACACACACAATAAATACTGCAACATGCTCATAACCCCTGGTGCCTGCACCAGTAAGCTGGAGCTGGTACTGACGCAGTGAAACACTAACAGGTTTCAACGACTGGAGCAGCGCCTCCATGAGACGGGAAGAGTAACACATACGGTACGTGTGAACATTTGTCACCCAGGGACTGTATGTATACTGTTATTCAGATAACTTGATACCTGAGCTCCCTAACACTGCACAGAGCTGTAGTCGGCATGGTCTGGCCCCTGTTTCGCTCAGATCAGCACAGCCAGGCAATGTTATACCTGTTCCAGAAACATCAATTCTGTTGGGAGTAGGAGTACAGTGTCTATCTTCATCACAACACTCGATTACCCTGCTAATAATGTCTCTCTTTGCTATGAATTATTTTGTTAGAAATGTTTGACACTCCAGTTCACTACAGTGCTTAAACGACATTGCAGAGTGCTTTGAGTTATCAGATTATGTTTTTGAAACGGAGAGAAAACGGTTGGAGCTGCGTGCACTGTGCTTCCCTTCT
The DNA here is from genome assembly GCA_013340265.1 of Coptotermes formosanus. Lineage (NCBI taxonomy): Eukaryota > Metazoa > Arthropoda > Insecta > Blattodea > Rhinotermitidae > Coptotermes > Coptotermes formosanus. Next base: position 79,879 of record BLKM01000641.1, read on the forward strand.
GACCAGCTTGCCTCTTCATCTCCGCGCTACTAGGGATCAAGTTATCTGAAGAGGAAAATACACCATGCAATAAAGATGTCATAATTGCAGCCATGGAATGAGAGCTGTAGAGACGCTCTCATGGTATCGCACAAGAACTGGAACAGTCAAAGCAATGATCCTCAGAGTATTTTGTGATGATCAACGGCATCCATACCACTACTTGTGACACACACACCTGTTTCCAGATGACTGTCCTCTTTGGATGCAAGTCTGTGAATGACTGTGACATCAAATGCCATCAATGGGCTCTTTTACATAAACTTCTGTGGACAGACAAAGTGCATTTTATGCACAGGGGTGCGCTTAATGCATACAAAAGTCACATCTGGGCATGGGATAGTCATCATACTACTTGTGAATACAGGCACCACGTCTGCTTCAGTGTGAATGTTTGGTCTGGCATCACATGGAACATCATCATGTGTGAGCCAGTCTGCTATCTAATGGGCTAACTGGCCAACAATACCATAATTTTCTGAAACTGTTCTACTGCAGCTGTCTGAAGACATGCCTCCAGTTGTGATGGGAAGGTTGTGGTTTCAGCATGATGGAGCTCTAGCAGACTATGGTGAAGATGTCCAACAGTAGTCGAATGCAATATACCCAGGAACATGGATTGAACTTGGAGGGCCAACTGCATGGCTTCAAATGCAGAATCTAACTCTGATAGATTGTTTCATGGGACAACAGCTAAAGGAGCATGTTTACAGTCCCTCATAGGACTATCGAAAATCTCATGATAAGACTTCAGGAAGGTGTGACAGCAGTTGATACCAATGTATTAAGGTGTGTTTGAAACAGTGGTGTGTGGTGCACTACCACCTGCCATCAAATAGATGGAGGCCACTTCAAACACCTACTGTAGCCACAAGGCACCCACGGTTTGATACGCAGATACCTTACACCATTAGACAGGGATGTGCATCTCAAAAGCTAGACATCTCAGAACTTACACTTTGTCTCACCTTTTAACAAGGAATCACATTATACAGAGCTTGTGCACGAATTTATTTTTATCCTGCATAATCTGAAATGAAACAAAAGAATGTTAATTAGGTCTACATCAAAGTATAAGAGCAGGAGTTAAAATTTTGATGTTGAACATCCAAGTTAGCGTATGTACACAACGTATACATCTCAAATCCCCAGAAAGGACATCAGTCATGACCAACACTTTTCTTTGCTCAGCAATTTTTAATAAAGCAAAGGAAAGTGTTGGTCGTCACTGATTTCCTCTCTGAGGAATTGAAATATATACATTGTAAGAACTAAAAAAATACTAATTACATCAAAATAAACTGATATTAATAAAGAAGGCTTCAATAACAGTTATGTATGATTCAACTGATAAAAATTAAACCACGATTTGGGTGTTGCTTTTTCAAGATGCCATGTTTGGTTCGCCAAGTTCAGTGTGCACTTGTGATTGCATTGAAGGCTTCTTGTGCTGTTATCAAATGTACTTTCTGTGACAGCAGTATGTGGGGGGAAAGAAAAAAGTAAAAAGAGAAAGAAAGAAAGAAAGAAAGAAAGAAAGAAAGAAAGAAAGAAAGAAAGGCACTCTTCTGTCAATCCCACGATTCTGCTACTACACTTGTGCTAAGAAACACCTGTACCTTTGCTAAAAATTTACACAAGACATGTCTTAAAACAACGTTTGTATCAATGATGGCCAGTAAAGCTCACATGGTAAACTATAATAACACAGGGAGGAGACTCAGCAGCGTTGCACCAGTTGGCAAGCCGCCCAGATGAGCCAGTTGCACCCTCTCCCCCTCCCCCCTCAGTAAGTGGTGACAGTGTCTAACAATGTTGGTTCATCCCATTACCGTTAGTCACCTGAGTGATAAGAAGCCACAAGTCATTTATTCAGTTGTGTTATTTCCTGTACTGAAATGGCATGTATTACAGCTAGCACTCATGTATGGTACTTATGTACACTGCTTGTGGTTCTGCACAAAAGAAAAGAGAACATTCTGATATTCCTTTCAACATATTACGATTCTATACACAATAACTATTCACACAACAGTAACTGAAATGAAACAGAGAAGCCTGTTATTAGCCAGAAGAAACTGAAATGCCAAGTAATGACTGAAAAGAAAGAGGATGATATCAGTGTTAAGTCTGAACAATCTCCTTACATCTCAAACACCCTGTATGGAAGACCATGGTTTTAAGAATGCTAGCATAAACTGCTAACAAACTCATGAAATTTAGACCATGCAACAGTAAAGCAGTCCCATTACAGGCCTGGACAGGCCCAGAGGGTTCCAGGAGGCTGAGGCTCCCACACTTCTAGACAATCGGCACATGAAGATGGTAGGTTGTCAGCCATATGCACCGACCGCATTTACCCCCCAGGAAATATTCCTGGTACTCATTTCTGTTAGAGGCTGAGTCGACCCCAGGGCCATAGTGCCACCGACAGGATTATGCCAATGAAAAAATCCACTGACACCATCGGGAATTGAACCCGTGACCTGCCGGTTTGTAGCGCAGTGCCTCAACCAACTGTGCCACCGCTAACACAACCAGGCAGACTTACAGAATGGCAGACACTAGCAGTTCCCGTTATCCCAAGTCTCTGATATCTGTTTCCCCACACAAGTACATGGCCAAATTTTTGGGCAAAAATACACAACAAGTCCACTCACTTCCACAGATCACATTCATGACACAAATTTCAGTTTAAATCCTTTTCCCACCATGTAATAGGGCCAAACTGTTGAGGAACTACACAGAAATATCCTGCACATCTAGGGATCACATCTGTGAAGCATGAGTTTTCCAGCAGAAAACTATTTTAATCTTGTGAGCATCTGCTATTTTCTCCCACTCTCCTGTTACAGTTAGTTGTGTCCTGTGCTTTAGCCTATAACATTCCTTTATTTGTATCAGTTATTATAACCATTCATTGCCAAATCATTCAATGTTTGCAATTCTTAAATTAATTTCACACTGTATTCAATGTTTATGTTGTGATCATATCAAATTGCCCAACATATTGAAGTTTAAAAAGAACAATGATGCGTTGTACTGACCCACGACTGAAAATGAGGGGAAACACCAACAGAAACAATGCTGTCGGTCATTTCAAAACATTTTTTTCTGCAGTGCAATTAAACTGGCTTTTAACTTAATATGCTGGCTAATCTGACCAATGACACATTTTTCACAAACACATTTGTCTAATGTTTATTTGTAAAAGGTATTGCACATGCCAGTGCAGACCTCATTACCCCATGTTACGTTATTTCTTATGGGAAGAAATTCCTCCACTTCATGGAGAGTCACTTTAATTGGTAAATTTCTGGTCCCAACTGACCAAAGATAATGACAACCCTCTGTACTGCGATTCACACAATAAGTAACATGTACATAAGGTACCATCAGACAATTTCAGAACTGGTATAGGGTGCAGTGGGAGTGCAGAAACAATAACTGAAATTATTTGCTTTAAAGATACGCTTCTGAAAACATGTGAAGAACACATGCTACCCACTTTTTTGAGGAGGTAACATGAATAATGCCAATATCTGTTTGCGGCTGGCATGTTTCCCTGACCTCAGCTTGTGTGACTTTCATTTATACAAACCTGTTAAGCAAACAGTTTACAGATAAAACTCTCACACAGATACAGTGCAGAAAAGTGTCCAAAGGGAAGTTTATTACCAAAGAAGTGAATACCGAACTTCTCAGAGGTGCCAAGAATGTGTATGGAACAATGGAATGCATCTTTGGCATCTGGGGTAAGTGCAGCAACAGAGTCTGAGTCAACATGCCCAGGCGTGGCAGTGGTAAAATCTGGCCTATATAGGTGGAGCCCATACTTGTGTAATACTCTACAGAACATCCCTGTAGAGAAACCCAAGCTAACATGATCTAACAAATCAAAATAACACATTATTACAAACAGGCACCGTCAGATCAAAACTGCCCTACAAGGGGTGAGGCAGGAAAGAGGAAGACTCAACCCTATTCTGTAACTTTGTATCTACAGACATAATGGAACACATTGTGCAACATGTGCTGTCTGCTATATCATATTTAAAATTTACTGCTGCAAGACTTCTAACCTACAAACAGCCTGAACATTCACCGCACACAAGAATTCTAACAATTTCAAAATTCGTGGTAAAACAAGATAGTGTCCGCTACACTAGATACATACTCTCTGTCTCGCTCCGCTGTAAGCAGTGGCATTAACGCAAGTTTAGCACTTCTCATTTCAATCGAATCTTGCCTAACCTTCTTGCAGGTAAGGTAATACACATACCCGGCCACAGCAGTAACTCCCACATATCCCAAAATTACAGTAGGTCCTGAAAAATCAAACACCAATATTACGAATAGACAGACACGCACAACCTAAGTTATTCAAACGATTTCGTTATGATAACGGTAATCAAAACATTTTACCCCCAAAATACTTCTTGGCGGGGATTCTAGCATAATTTATTGGTCTATAACCCCCTTCTGGGGGCATATCTTGATGCCTCGCAGCACTCGCCATCTTCTTTTGCGGAACTTCTAATTCACAGATCAGCTGCGATCTGCATCCAAGTACCGTGACGTAACGGTCCTGTTGGATGGGGCAACCACAGATTACGCCAGCAACATGCCCGACGACACCATCAAATCAGAGTATCAAAATAACATGCCGGACATTCGTAAAAGATGTCGCTATACTCGGAGTGCGTTAAACTGAAACAGCAGGCACCTGGATTACTTGATGATCTGTACCACGCCCATGCAAGTGAAATGCACCCCTGGAAATATGGTCTTGCGTCCCAAGCAGAACCTGAATGCGTACTGGTGTTGGCACACAGTGGCTCTGTTGAAGAATCAAGATGGCAGAGAACGGCGCTTGTGCGGGCACGTTCGATCATGCGATGGGAGCTGCGTATGATATTAACGAATTTCGCGGAGCGTGCGAATCAGATTTTGGTGGAGGAATTTATACATTTGTGAAATTTCTGGGCAGTTCTAGTGTATTATTAACACAACACAAGGTCATTTTTGTTGTTACTGTATATCTGTGAAAGCTGCGTTTAGGAATATCAGTAATAGTGTTTCGGTATTGATGAAATGTGTGGTAAATATGGTTGAAGGAGTAAGTGTGTTAATGTAATTGTTTGTCAGTAGTGATCATTTCGTTTACTGAGGTGTATGGGTACTATTGTGTTTCGTAATATCGCCATTAGAAGTAAGGTCTGGTATGCCAAAGCGTGTTATAAAGCAGCGGGAATTACGATTTGAAATTCTTCAGGCTTTGTACGAATTCTCAGCGGTAAGCACCGTACGTGTCATTGGTTAGTGATGTTCACGCTATGGCAGAATGACATCTCATTTTTCATAAAACATTCTCTTTTGAACTGAAGATGTATCACAGAGGAATAGCTTGTATTAGCTGTGTATGTTGCACACGGTATACAGGTGCATGACTCTCGTTTTACGCCAGGATTACGTTCCTGAAGAACGTTGCGCAAATCGAATACAAAATTCCAATTTAAAACAGTGTACTTCCTGGGGGTTAAGGGGACTGACAGTCTCCTCCTATATAGTGTATGACTATACGAGTAGTAGACATACGCATCTGTAGAGTACCTATATGCAGTATATACACATTTCTATATAGTATACAAAAAATTCTGTACAATATGTTTAATTCTTCCTAATGAGATAAAAATGTAAAAGGCTCACATCAACAGTTTTTGGTACGGTTCATTCGGATAGGACTGTGGTAGTCTAGCTACACAAACAAACACTTTAGTTCCCGACTTAGCACTCTCTTTTAATTCCATGAGCGTTCTAGTGAATTGTATGTACGATACCATGCGCGACGCTAACATTACAGCGTATATCAACAATTCGTTCACCTTTTTCACGTCGCATTAATACGTGTAATTTATCGTCAATACCGATTGTCTTTTGCCGATTGCTCACTTGGATTGCACTAGGAGGTGCAGATTTACGTTTCTCACTCCAATTGGTAAGAAAAGTCAATGCTGTTGAAGAGAAAACTAAATGAGCCGCGTGGATATAACACCGACATAATAAACCCGTACACGTGACTGGTGGCGTTACAGTAACGTTACTTCCTGGTAGCCTGCTCCTGAAGATAACTGTGGCCACGGGTCGCCTATGCCAAATCCCGTTAAAGCGAAAATTATCACGTGAATTCGAAAGGTGGTGTAAATTTTCAAGTCGTTTTAAAACGAAATCGCGTAAAACGAGTTACCTGTACATTAATTTTCGCATCATGTATTTTGAGTTATGTTGTAACTCCCAAATTCACCCATCTTGGTTTTTTCAGCCCTCTCATGTTGACTTCATTAGAAATTATGAGCAGTTGACCAATATATTTTAACCATCAGTGTACACTGTGACTAATTTGTGTCACCAGTGTTCACCTTGTACTGAAAATGTAACATAGGACATTAACCATCTGAATGACAGTTTTGTTTCTGTATTTTCAGGTTTCATTTTTACACAGTCATCAGCTGGGGGCAGAGAGACTGGGCATCAGGGCTGTGGAGTTGGGGTTGTCGTGGAGTCGGAGTCAAAAGGAATTTTAGGTGCAGTCAGAATCTGAGTCTGAGTCACTAAAAATGTACTGACTTCATTTTAAATTTAAAATCTTAACTAGATACTCCAAATTCAGAGCCCTGATGTCTACAATAACTATTAAGACTTATTGTTAAATATACGTTATAAGTAAAAAAAAAGTAGCCTGTTGATTCACGTGGTGGTGATAAAATGTCTTATAGTTTTACCATTATTCATACATATTGAGATTTGATGAAGGAGTCGGAGTCAGAGTTTTAAAAATTGAGGAGTCGGAGTTGGAAGTTTTGTGTACCAACTCCGCAGCCCTGCTGGGCATGCCCTGCAGTGCACTGAAGCTTGTGTGTGGGATTACAATAAACAGTGAGCAACTTACTGATACTGCTAAGTGGAAGGACATATTGAAGCTGTATGAAATTGACAAAAAGAATATGCTTTGTCACCTGCTGCCCAATGAGATGCACAGACACCTGAACCCTTGACAGAGTTATTGTAATGAATGTGTAATGACCTTTTGGTTTTTGTAACACCCTTTTGTGTCTTTGGTATTTTAGATTTTATATGTGGTACTTGGTAATTTTGGGTACATTCAGCTATCCTTTTATAAAATTGCCACATAAGGTAATTAGCTGCAGTACGGCGGTTACTGACCACAGGTCGCCACTCTATCAAGTATGCCAGATGCTGCGATTCCTTGCATACTTGCACTCTCTATTTAACCCTTTAAAGATGAAGCGTATCTGATTTATATAAGGACACAGTGCGTACTGCGCTGTAAACACTCTCCACTTCGGTTATAAAAACCAGTCTGTTAATGTTTTATAAGGCAAAAGTTGCTGTTTGTTCTGAGATCCGGACAAAACACATAAACGCAATGTGGGCACCATGCAGAATTTTTAATGTTAAACCTGGTGGTGTGTAAAGTTACCGCTAGGCTTTAAAAGGTTAAGGGAGTGCCGCGAGACAAACACTCTCTTTCATGTTCCATAATTTTCGGTGACATGTTCAAGCTCCTGCTATGACACATTCGAGACATGATACATTGCTGTCCATGGCTGAGTTTATAAGGTAAGCAAGCAGTGTTGAATTTATAATTATTCTGGGTTATTAATTACTGGAACGGAGCACCTTTGGTTATTAACATTTTGGTGATTTCATTAGAAATTCCAAATTTACGACCGACGTGGTTAACGGAATTTTATTACTGAAAGGGCTAGCAGTTTACTTACTTCCATGTGGCACAAACTTTAATTTGTAAATTCTGTGAACTATTTAATTCTGTACATTATTTCTTTTGTAAATATTATACACAATTTTTATTTAAATTTTTAGAGTACTATAATAACATCCTGCACCATAGTGAATTCCTTGCCCAAGCAGACAGATAAGATTACAGAGACCAGACTGCAGTTTATTTCCACCCATTAGTGACGATTTGACACATGGGATATTTGAGTCACATTATGTATGGCAGTTACCGATTTCTGCATTGGTATTATAAATCGGTTGGTGGCAGCCTACTTGTTTGATGGAGGTCCAGTTAGTGCCCCCCCCCCGACCACTACCAGTAGTACCTCCTCCCCAGATTTGTCCTACCCACATTGGCTACCATCTGTGAGGAAGCACTCAGTATGATGAAAATGAGCTTTCCTGCGCAAATTTTGAGCAGCTATCGGCATTCTGGTCACAGTAGGTAAGGACAATTGCACTGTGAAGTTGAATTACACATAATGGTGCTATATGTTTCAGTGGTTTGTTTTGTGTTTTCTTTTATATCATACTCACTTATGAAGGGAATTTCTATCATTCTAACATTAATTGCAGGTAAACTGGAAAGCAAATGTGTGTAAAATGTAATATTAAACTATCTGGAAAAGCAAGCATTTGCAACTTGATGCTTCTTTCTTAGTCTAATTAACAATGTTCTCCCAGCTGTACTGTGTGTTGTATATTACATACCCAATGACAGTATAACTGTGAATTATTAATTGGCATTTCCCATCTGCACAGAGAGTGTACTTTTGCTTGAGGGTGGTAGTGCTTATGTTTATCAGTACCAAGGCTCTAGACAAGTAATGTGAAAGCAGGAGGGAGCTGCATGCACTCTTACCAAGCTTGTCAGTTTATGTCACCTGTCAACAAAGTGGGAGTTAATGCAACCACCACATGTTTGTTGATCAGACAAGAATTAATACTGTGAAGCAAAAGGTCATGACATGCTTTACGGTACAGCAATATTCCAGTTTGGAAGGAATGAAGAATAATGCATCTCAGTCATGATAGCAAGTTCTGAAACAAAAATAAGGCTTAGAGTGTGATGAGAAAAACTCACATAACAAAGCAACAGAGAAGTAGCATCATATCTACCCACATATAAGATAAGAATTTTTCCTCAAATTTAATTACTGTATACGTAACTGTTGTCATGAAAACCGAAGATATGTCTTACACTCAGGTAAATTCATTATGTTAATGAAAGTGTGAAGAATGTTAATTATATAGAAATGCTTTATTTACTTTCCAGTAGCAAGACACTTTACAGATTGAAACCACTAATTTACAAGATATGAAAGACCAGAAAAGTATTAAATGAATCATGAAGTAAGTTAAGATAAAATGAATGACACATGCACATGTGCACACTGCCCATGATATTTAAATTCATGATGCATATAAAAGAGCACGTGCTAACTATTAACTAAATTGTTAACACGATTAGCCAGAAAAATACAGCAACTCTACTAGGCACAATATTGCTGTCAATTTCCTTTGATTGTGTTTCTGTTTCAAAAAACTGCTGTACTTAATTTACCAACATATTCGTACAGGAGAAATACAATAACGCTTTCATGTAAGTAACACATAGCACATTAATATCAATCGCTTGTTAAAAACAATTATTCTCGTACCTGTAATGGGGGTGTAGTAAAACTGAACACTGCTCACAAAATGCAGTATTCAGTTTTAAGGTTGAAACTCAACAAACACTTTTTCCACTAGAGAAATTTACCAAAATACCAATATAGTAATCCGTTGGTATATGAGCAACCGGTTGATGAGTATTCACTTATACCAGATGCACAAATTAATACCTGTTTTTCAATTTGCAAGCATATTTCACTTACACCGAGCTCCTTCATTTCCCAAAATAATTGTTGCCAGTGCCTCTTCTCAGCTGCAGTTGGTCTGCATTATCTTCTCAAATGTGCAGAACATCACACTACCCCTGCATGGCTGCACAGATGCAGCAGCATTGCAGCATTTCACATTGACCTAGAAGCTTTTTTGTGAAGTGCATTCCTCTCAGTGTTAATCATCAATTAAAGCGTCAATTAAATTTAAGGAATTTTGTATATTTATTGGTGTTGCTAGTCACTGCTGGACCTTCAGACATGGTATGGATGTCAGGAAGTTTTGTATGTTGAGATCCCTGACCCTGATGATCCACCAACCCCAACATTAAACATTTTGCATCTTTAATACAAAATAAACATTTGTTTGTGTTACATTCAAATTTATAATAAGGATGGCACCAAATGTTTATAGATTTTCCGTACAAATTTAATTATGTAATTCTTGTTTATAGGGGTCCAATTCCCGATGGTGACACCGGAATTTTTCGTTGACATCATCCTTCAGGCCGCACTATGGGGCTGGAGTTGACTTAGCCTCTAACAGAAATGAGTACCAGGAATATTTTCTGTGGGATAAAGGTGGCCGGTGAGTAGGGCTGACAGCCTTACCACCTTCATGTACCCACCGTCTTAAAATATGGGAGCATCAAGCTCCTGGAACCGTCAGGGCCTGTACAGGGCTGTCTTTCCCTTTTAGTTGTTTATATATGGGTTAATGACTAAAACATAATTTAAATACAGTAATTTACCACCAGTTGCTATTTTCATACTTAATATCATTGTGTGCATGCATGCGTGCGCGCGCGTACGTACATACATACTTTTCGACCAGTGAGCTTGGGATTAATACAGTTGAAGCACAAACCAACAATCTTGTTTGCTTCTAAACGCCAATCTCCGCATCCATATCAAATGGTAAAGTGTTGTTTTGTTATGTGTTTCTTTGCAAAACATTGAACTGATGTATAAAAACTGTCATGATGAGTTTGTGGTCGTAAGATATATATACAAGCATATGTAGGAATGTGATCAAAATGTAACTGTGTAGTAATGAGTTGATCTGATAACAAAACTAGCACGATCTTTTGAAGTAAAACCTCTCTGTAATTCAGTCATATTACGTATTCATGCTCACACTTGGCACTTCAAGTTAAAATGCATTTATATGAATTGTAGGCCTTGAACTTAGATGCATTATTTGACTTTGCCAGCCAATGCAAGCAGATGGTTCTTGGTACCTTCAGAAGACATGCTATATTATACAGAAGACATTTTGTATTACCACAGTAAAATATTTATGGCAGGCCTGAGGAAATTACACTTTCATGGCAGCACTTGAACGCTTTTAAGCACACTCACTCTGCAGTCCCTTCAAAAAATTTTATACTGCATCCTTTTTTATTAAAGACACTCAACTTAAAATAACACAAAAATCAAATTCATTATGTGCAGTCACATAAATATCACTTTAATTTACCACACATTTGTGAGTCCTAATACTTCTTAGTGTATAAAATCTGAACTGCATTGGAAGGATACGTAAGTTCCAACAACAAGCAATCTTGTTGGCTGGTTGACCATATGAGGTAGCATTGGCTAGATGGAACCACAAATGAGAGTTTTGACTCAGTATATGTTACAGTTCAGCTACCTGACTTCAATGCTTTGAAACTGACAGTGTAGTGGCTGATGATATATCATGGTGATCTATCAGATCAGATGTTGACTGCTAAGTAGTGTCATAGTCTGAATGTGTCGTGGAAGCATGAAGATGATGTTGAAGATGCGGCGGAAGTTCAATGGGGACTGCCAAACTGCCTCGCTAGAAACAATCAACAGCTTCTATGGACTGAGATATTTATGGTGTCAGCACACTGACTTATTTTACTGAGTTCTGTCCCTGGGCTGAAAACATTATTAATGGAAATCACATGCTAATGCAATGCTTGGCCAAATCTATCTGCGTACGATAGCATCCTTCTTGAAAAGTTCAGAGCTCCTCAGCATTTTATGGAACTGAATGGTTCATTAACATGTTCACAAAGTGCAGCACTTGTCCCTGTTCTGAGACAGATAAATGAAGTTCACATCCACCCATCCCATTTCTTTGACATCAAGACTCCTAGAAATCTTGCAATGAAGCAGCACAAAATTAAATTTCCTACAGTAGTTTGCCAGATCTTACAATAAACTGGCTTCAAAGGTGTGTGCTGCTGGATTAAACTCCGAAAGTGAGATTCCAGTCCACAGTAACAATGCATCAACTTACTTTAAATTCACACAATAAAGACAGTGTATGCGATAAGATGTCATGTAACTAATTTCATGGAGTAAACTTTTGAGAAGCTCGCAATTGTTTATCTGGTCAAGAAGTTACCCATCTTTTATGATGTCCAAAACATCACTAGTGTGTTAGTAATACCACCATGAGTCAAATAAAACCAATCTAGACCGCAATCTCACACCATGTTTGTTTTAAGGTATGTTTAATATCAGCCAGTGACGGAGTCTCCCACATTCACTTTTCCTTTCAGATTTTCTGACCAAAATTTTGGAAGCATTTCTCATATCTCAATGAATCACCCATTTCATCCCCCATGAATTGATTACGTAATGTCTAGTAAACAGTACAAATTATAAAGTTCCTTATTTTGTACTTTTCTTTAGTATATCTTCACTTCTCCTCTCTTAGATCCAAACATTTTTCTAAGTGGCCTGTTCTCAGATGCTCTCAATGTATGGTTTCATCTTTGCATGGGAAGTCAAATTTCAAATCCATATATAACTGCAACAAAATACACAAAGAAAGTAAAAGATTCTGAACAAATGACAGCAAGGTTTCACTGAATGTGTTCATAACTTGTTTGTAAATAGCAATTTATTATTGTTGATGGACCATGCTATGTCTCAGGCAGTCACAGCCTCTCACCACAAAGGCCTGGGTTTGATCCTAGGACAGTGGTGGACAAAGTGGGAGTGGGACAGGTTTTATACTGAGTACTTCTGTCTTATACTGAGTACCTTCTGTTTTATACTGAGTACTTCTGTTTTATTCTGCTCTGAGTAATATTCCTGCAGTCTTCCATAGTTGCATTTCATTCATTTACCGTCAACACTAACTGTCTTAAAAATTTATAGCATCATTAAATAAACAACTTTCTGCTCTCTCTCTCTCTCTCTCTCTCTCTCTCTCTCGCCATTGTTCCCAACACTATACTTCAAATTTGCTACATTCTTTAAGAATGTACTATCAGCTGTTTATGTTCTGCATTATGGTGATGAGAGATAATCTTACTGTACTCTTTATTTCTATGTGAACCTGTTAACAAGAGTTTGTGTTACTTACAAGTTTTACATTTTTGCCAATAAATTATGCTCATCACAACAAGCGAGAAACATAAATTTTCCAATCAGCTCTAGCGTCACATATGTCTATCTGACTTTCCCATTGCTAAAGTGCAGTTACCAAGCAGTAACATAATGCACCCATGATGCAGAGCATTCTGAATAGGAAATGCATTGGAGAAATGAAGATTACTCTTGTCTAGAATGTTACACCATGTAGTTTGGCAGGCTGGTACCAACACTTCAGGGAAATCTGTTGCCTCCATCTTTGTAATAAATGAGTAGACTCAGCAGGATAAGGACAACTTCTTTAGTAAATAGAGTAAAGCAAACAGGCTGCAGCTAAAAGTAAACAGAAGTAAAGCAAATAATAACCCATGGCCCTAAAAGGGTTGCACTTTTAGAAGGGAAAAGGGTGAAGAAGGTAAAGAAACGAAATACGTAAATTACATTAAATCCACAAACTAATCATCCAAGAGAAGGTGAAAAACTAAAGTTGTTTATGTCTATGTTATGAAGGCATAAAGGGAGACAAGCATAGCTCCACTCATTTTAACATCAGCACTAGATGTAGGTGAGTGGCTAACTACATGCCCCAACCTGGGAAAGAGCCCAGGTACCCACTCAGTAGGAGGCTGGGTGGGCCCCAGAGCTGACTAATTGGCCAAAAAAAAGTAATAAATATAATAAATGAGAACTGGGTGTGGAAAGGTGGTAAGAAGAAAAAGTAAATTTAAAATATACAAAAATAAAATACAGATAAAAATAAAGTAAAAAATCCTGTGAATATAGCAACATAAATATTTGCTAACACGATACAATTAATTCAATCCTCATATTCTTAAGTAATTTTACTGTCTGAAGTATATTTTCTTCTCAGACTTTTGAAACTATTGCTTCTTTAATTCTGTAACGAAAAAAAATTATTAAGGTGCTGAATAAAGATTCTTTTAAAAGTTATGTTTCTTAAGCAGTGTTCTTGCATTTGATGTGTATTCATCTTTATATTTAATTACATTTCTTACACTTTTTTGAGAGTGAGAGGAGCTTGACAAAGTTATCTTCTCCAAGAGACACCCCTGAACTACACTTCCTTTGTTACCTGAGAATGAAGTCCATTAGTAGGAGGATGTGGTGGCAGATCTAGTGCTGCTGGTACGTATGTTGTACCAGGCATACATTTTGAGCACTGTCTTTTGAGCGCTGGGCGCTGCCGTGATCCGTGACATCTCAGTGCAAAACACAGCTCTTCTGTCATTTCTGCACACAGTGACTGGTGTGGTACTGGGATGGTCCTCTGTAAAAAAGACTGACCATTTCAAGATTCTGCTTAGCTCGAGAGGTTTATTTGCTGGGCTCTTATTGCAGAGGACCAGCTTCCATCCCTGTCCAGTTCATGTGGAATTTGTGGTGAACAAACTGACACCAAGACCAGATTTTCTTCAACTACTTTGGCTTGCCTGGTCTATATCATTTTTGACATTTATAACAACAAAATATTTTTAACCCTTCAATTATATTCTAATTTCAGACCGTGTACTTCACCATCCAGAAGAGATGATGCTTTCCATAATCAATATTTGTAGACTCTCATCAACATCCATGTAAATCTTTTGTACATGTATACCTGAAAAATTGATACCCTTGAGGCTTACAAAAATACGCATAGTGCTCCTTACTTTATTGTGGAAGTAGGCCTTATGTGATTCTACCCTTGTTAATGTACTTTCTGAATGCACAGAGTACACATCAACTTCCTATAATTTACTTGCGTAATATTACCTATTTCAGCTTCCACTTTATACACTTGTTTGTAAGGTTGATACCTCAACTGTGTACTGTGATATAATCTTTGCACTGTACAGAACCACCTGTCTTGGAGTGTTTTGTACTGCCTGATGATGGCTTTGTAGAATTAGCCACAATATGTAGCATCGTTTACCATGAGAATAACAGTATAACAAGGTTGTGATGGGTGGCATTTTAATCTTCCTAATCCGGTCTTGATTTCAGGCTCCCACCGCGATGTTGGTGAGATCTGCGCTCTTCTGGGACATTGCGTGGCGTTGTGTGGTGACGTTTACCAAACAATTACCACACGACACTGCCTAATATCCCAGAAGAGCGCAGATCTTCCTAATCTGGTGTTTACACCAGAGCCAGATGTCCCATATCAAAGCAAAACCAAAGGATTTGTAGATCTTGAGGAAAATTTGGAAACAACAAAACATAAGAAGAATTTTCGAGGTGACAGCAGTTGATCTAAAATAAGTAACTTCTTTGTGCAACCAGGTTTAAAGGGAGCTGCAGTACGTGTGGCACAGTGCACCTTTGTGTTGCTTTGTGTAATGCATCACAGCCAATAAAGATGTACACTTTGCACTAGTAAGCTAATGAAGGAGGTTCTTCGTCACTCAGAAATAGCTCAGAAGTTGAGAAGTGCAGAACTGAAAACAGACCCAATTTTATGTGCTGTAATTTCTCTTCATGCAATGGAGACTGTGAAGGCACTCATGGCAGATACTCCTGTTTGTGGAGTGGCGTCAGACACAAGCGTTATAAATTTTATCATTCTTGATTAAAAATCGTTACTGGGAAGAGGGTGGATTGCACACAAAGCTACAAAATATTCAGGGTAAACCTAATGAAACAGCACAAACTACTGCACAGTATGTTGAAGGGAGATGAGAAAATACTTATCTTCTTTCAATGTGTATGGCAATTTTGGAGTGGTAGCATGTGCTTCTGGAAATCATGCCTTTGCAAAATTGAAGCTTTCAGTAGAAGAAGAGTTAAGTGGTGTGGGTTGCCCTGCACTTCTGCTTCATAATTATTTGCAGCATGAGACTTAGATATTCAGTTGTTTTGAAGATTTATGATTACTTTTCAGTCTACACTATGAAAATGGAGTCCCTGAAACAGTTTTGCGATTTTGTGGACATTCAATATAAGCAAATACTGTATCACTGTGAGACAAGGTGGTTGTCACTTTTTCCTGCATTGCGACGACTACTGGTTATGTTTTCAGCACTAAAATCCTTCGTCCCCTCTCACTGAAAACCAAATGTTGTATTTAAGAATATTCTGAAAACAGTTTCAGTACAATCTATTTATGACATATTCATCCGTTGATGAGTATGTTTCAAAAAATGTGGGGGCACTGCAGAGAGAGGGAATATCAGTAATTGAAATGCAGACAGTTCTTCTTATTGTTTACACATCCACTGCTGAGAGGGTAGCTTCCAAATTTGTGACATTAAAAACGAAACATTTGGCAACACAAACGTTGGAAGATGGCTATGAAGCAGAGTGCAAAAAAATTTATCAGCATGTAGAAAGACTTTACACTTCATGCTTAGAGGACTTGAATATGTGAATGAAGCAGTATGATAAACTTTGCAGGTGCATTTGCGTCTGGTCTTGACGAAAGATGCATGATAAAGACATTCCGCATCAGTTGTACCGGCATGCAGATGCGGTCGCAAAGCTACCAGCTCGGCACTTTTTAGTATGCTCCGCAACAACGATGCAAACCTAACAAAGAGTTGCAGTTACTAAGCGGATGCAACACAATACAGCCTTCCTGTGGTTAGCACGCGTAACTCACTCAACCTAGCTTATACCATAAGTTAAATTCCAAATTTGTCGTTAACACTCCAATGTAAAATTTTGAAAAATAATCTTTCATAGTTATACAAAACAAGAAATTACAGTAGTATCTCGCTGAATTCGTCTTAGAATGAGAAATGTTTCAGACAAAAGTTGTAGAGTAAATCAAAACACACATTTTATATTCAATAACTTTTTCCCGAAAATCATGCCATTAATGAAATAATTTGGAACAATATGATGGCATGAGACAGGCCAGAGATGGAAATATAATACAGCGCATGCGCTTTGCATGCAGGATAACTAAGGCTACAGACATGCTCAGAATATGTAATACTTATTGTTACATTAGTGGTTAATTCTGTCTGATCTTGTAACATGTTTAAATGCAACACTTATAAAAAGTGAGAAACTGTGCTGGGACTCATTTACAATCAGTTTAGCCAAACTGTACGTATAAAGAGGCCATGAGCAAACAAACATTCTTTTGTTTCAATGGCATGTATATATGTAATGTGTGAAAGAGTGCAAATTAGTTGGAATATAATTTCCTTCAAAAACTAATATGTATTATTTTTATTGTTGTCGGTGATATAAATTTACAATACAAGCATTGTTGTGCAACACTCAATATTTTTATATAGTTGACAGTGACATATAACTCAACAATAACACACACAGAATTTACTGGTACTTCCACTGCACAATGGTTACGTGAACGCGCCACAATGTTAATGTTATATGTGCAGTACATTGCCTATATTGTTCTGCCTAAATTTAAGTGATTCTGCATAATTGGTTAATTTTCAACTTGCTAGTCAATATGCACTCTGAAAAGGCACTGTTATTGATGATTCTGACTGTTTTGATGATTTTTGTCATCTTCCAAAGTGTGTGAAAGAAAGTAAAGATCCAAGTTATTTTCTCTCCTGTCCCATGAAAAATGGGCAGAATATTTTAATAAAGGTAATAGTGCTGCCAATCATCATAACCTCTCAAGTTAGTACAGTTTTGTTTTGCTATTCCTACACATAACGGAAATGTCCAGAGAGTTTTCTCCCTAATATAGTCAATGAACAAAAGGGAGGAACAGGTTTTCTGCCGACTCAGTTAAAGGAATTTGCACTATAACAATTTTACGAACATGGCTTGCGAAAAAAGTTTCAGATTTATATTGGTAGTGTCCCTACCCTTCTGAAGAAAACTGGATCGACTGAACAATATACTTGTACCTAGAATTTATTTAATGCACTCCTGTTTTTTTGTTTGTGCATTTTTATGTTTTCTGGAGGAAAATAAAGTACGTCCTCTTGTTTATGGTCGACAAACGGTAAATGTCCTCCTTTCTTGTGGTAGATATAACATGTGGTAACCCTCTCTAGCCTGTAACTTCGTGTTAATCAAGCATTTTATTTTTGTAGGGGATGCATCTCTTAGTAGGGGTCTCATACAACACGTAACATAAAAGTCAGTCCGTCAGTCAAATGCTATTCATGGGATACGTTGATATGAAATGGCCATCACATTGGGAAACTGTCTCGCCAAGAATTTTGTGATGCAATTCGGTTTTTATTGGCAGCACATGTTTCACCCCATCCAAATGCAGAGCCAGTTGAGAGGGGTGTAAGATGATGGCATAATAAGAATGCTGCATATCAGGCAGTGGTGCACAGAGTTCAAAAACTGCTGCGTGCACAGTGGCGATTATGATCACGCTGTCCACCGAACAAAAATCATAGCACAGGCGCGGAACTGATTTTGGAAAACTGACAAGTCACAATTCAAGACTTGTGCGCTGCACTGGAATTGTCCATCAGAACTGCACACATTGCAAGATGTCAATTTCTACCGCAATACCATTTTTGAGCTAATGCCAGGATGGGATAAATACATCAGTGTACTCGGAGATTATGTTCAAAACCAAAGATGCTTCAGTTGAGTGCATGGGCCACAGTGCCCATTGGAACAAACTCTAGCTTAATTTTTAGAGCCTAAGGAACATTTCGCGTTGAACTTCCTTTGCAATTACCTTCAAATGAGAAATGAATTGGTTGAAACTCCTATGCTAGAAAAGTAAACTTATTATAATATATGCCTACACAATGCGTATACACGAGTACATGCAGCAGTAAAATACAGCCAGCTCAAGACCCAAGGCTAACACATAGCCATTTCACTTATTTTCTTCGATGCAGGTAAAATCAGCGAATGAATTCCACACACAAACTGTGCGGAAAGTTCCGACAAATGGTACATACCAGCTCAGCCTGAGTGCTGCGTTTGGAATTGTAGCAGAATTCAAAGATGGCAACAATGACTGCTACAGCCAGACCACAAAGCAACACAACAAATACTCCGCCAATATTGTCCACTCCCAAGGCATTTGCTTTGCTCTCCTTGCCTTTTTCATTTCGAGTGCAAGTGTCACCAGGATTCTTCCACCATTTGTCATACAGCATCTGGATCTCTCCTCGCTCTTGCAGCTCCAGTATTGCCAGCGAGATCTTGTCTCGCCATGGCGAGCCTGTTGACACACGTCAGTGATGTAAATGATAAATACTGTAATCATATATTGTCATGTAATAATCTATCTTACATGACAATCCACGTAATTGCGTTTGACAGACGTACACAGGGTTTCAAATGTAAGGTTGCCTGCCCAAATGGGGCAAGTTAGCCTATTGTGTTGATACGTGGGGAGTAATATTTCACACAGAGAAGTACCTACACCAATAATGTACTCAAATGAAGCATATAAATTATGCACCCCTCTTACTTTCATAGTAGTTTGGTAAAGTGGTAAATATCTAAGCATCAGCAGCAACAACAACACATTCATTTTCGTCACAAGAGCTGCCTATACAATCAACTCTAGCATATCTGATCATCTAATGTAATATTTAAAAACACAAAATTGAAATACATCAAGTACGACCATTCTTTACGATGGCAATTCCCGTGCTTTCAGTGACGCAACTTTATCACTAAGTGCATCAATGTGAATAGTGTTCACTACCTTGTGGTCTACTGACAGTACAGACATGCCTGTTAACCTCTTCTCATCCACGGATGCCTGAAGGCAGTATTTTGTTACTTTAAGATTAATTTTTTTTGCAAGAAGCCACACTTACTGGCATGCAGAAAATTTTTCGAGGAAAAATTTCTAAATTTTGAAAACATTCAACCAATCATATTCGTGAATGAATTGGACAAGGTCCAAAATAGTTGTAAGTGAGACATCTGGAAACAGCGCTAGCGCCTGATGTTTATAACCCCAAATTTCGGGTGGAGTTTCTGAGAAGTTCAAAGCACTGTCATATTTCGAAGTCTTAAAATCACTACTGCTGTTTTAAAATTATCAGTATTTATTTTAACAAATGGGGTTGCCCGAAATAAAACAAAATGATAACAAACTAGAAATGGGAATACCCCAAACTGTCTAGAAGATATGCATAACAAATAAACCCGAAACAAAGGGCACTGTAAAAATAATCATATTGCTGAAATGCAGTGACAAAAACTACAATATATTTTCATTGTGGGTGGGGGGATCATGCTTAGGTTATAAGGTTATACACCAATAACGCCAGAGCAATAAAATGTTGTGCATGGCTGAAATGATACTGAGAGGGAAAGCCTAAGAACGCGGAAAATCCGTTACCAGCAGTCTCTAGTGAGAGGCTTGTAACTAACTGAAGATATCTGCACAAGGGTAGGAAAAAAATTCACATTCATATGGATCACAATTTGCACCAAATATGTAGCGGCAGCACAGCATTACTAGTACGAGGGGCAGTGCGAAAGTACTGCCCCAAATTTTTCTTCTTAGAAACTACAACTACAGTTATAATAAAATTTACATACATCATGTGTACATCCTTTACAAAGTTGAGATCTTATTTTTCCACAGTCTTCTTCGTTGTCAACAAATTTTTCCACCTTTGCATGAGACATTGTATGCTGGTTGCCAAAAACTCTTTGCTGAAGCGTCAGCTCTCTTCACACACGCTTTGTTTCAGCTTGTCGTTGTTGGCAAAATGGCGTCCTTGGAGTGCATCCTTCACTGGGCCAAAGGGATGGAAGCTAGAGAGGGCTAAATCGGGCCTGCAGGGAGGATGAAGACTTGGTTCACCTTCCTGTTTGGCTGAACCCTTTGAATTTGTCGTTTAAACACCTTTAATGTCTGCACATATTGCTGTGCACTGGCTGTGGCACCTCTGTTCAAGAATTCCACTCACAAGATTCCCTCACTGTCCCAGAAGATGATGGCCATGACTTTACATGCAGAGGACTGCACTTTCAAGTTGTTCTCCCTCATCGTTCCCACAGTCCTAATTTAGCACCCTCTGACATCAATGTTTTTGGCACCTTGAAGGACTCGCACAGACGACGCCGTTTTGTGGACAATGAGGATATGAAACGCAGAGAGCCTCACGAGTTCTGACATTCCAACAGATTTTTATGCGACCAGCATAGAGCATCTCACACAAATGTGGAAAATACGTGTTGCTAATGAAAGAGACTCTGTGGGACAATAATTTCAACTTTGTAAAGGATGTAGCCATGATACACCTAAATTTTATTATAATTGTAGTTACAGATTCTGAAAAAAAAAACAGGAGGAATTACTTTTGTACTGACCTTCGTATTATTGGTGGAATGCGCACATGATTAAAGTACTAAATACATTTAAAATTTTGGTCGAAATCTGAAGGTGCGAGAACACTTTGTAAGCTAAATAATAAATGTATGTTACAGAAACCGAGTGTAACAGGGAAAATGAGCTGAATTAGCTCAGTGTACAGTCCAATGGCAGGGTTTCGTGAATATGGTGATGAATCATTAGGTTCTCTAAGTGCAGGAAATTTCTTATCAGTGAGGAACTGCAATATTATAAGGAAGGCTGTACCATCTAGTTAGTTAGAATCTTCAGTTGCCAGGTTTAAAGCAAAGCGACAGTATGGAATGTACAAAACTGTATCACACATAGAACAGTTTCTCTGCTATCCCAGCAATTGCATCGGGAGGCAGAAATAATGTTTAAAACACATTAAGTGCAATTTACATCCCCATTCTTGAGATAATATGCTTCTCTCATCATGCTGTTTGCAAATCTTGGTAACATTCAGTTACTGTGACTTACCCATGGGTGTTGCTATGCCATAACCTTTGGAATCCAAAAGACCACCAATTTGAGTTAGATTGCAGTCTCTCTGCACTATATAATCCAACATTGTCGATTCCATGAGGAATGCATAGTTGCCTTCCAAAACCCTCTGTATTCCTTCCTCATAAGTGGATACAAAAACTGAAGGTTTTTTATTCTCCATGAATCTCCACATCTTCTTGTATGTCTCTATCATTGAGTCCTGCAAATACCAGTAGTGATAATAAGAAACATTACCTTGACTGGTTTCTGTTTAGTGGCATGGCTACGCTTTCTGGCGCCCGGGGTGAGCAATCACAGTGGCTGCCCCCAACACAAATTACGAAGTTTAAAAGAATGGCAATCATTTATTGTATTTCCATTTATTTGGCTCAATAATTTAAAACTTGTTGAGCGCAGAAAATAAAAAATTTTCATTTAAAATATTCGACTTGCCACCCCTTGAATTCCGCTATCTGGGATGACAGCACCACTTGCTCCCTCTCCCATCTATGCCCCTGTTGCTGTTTAATGTAATTGGAATTCCACATACATCAAATCAACTACCTGTGAACTGCACTACCAGGTTTCAATTTTCAACAGTAAGAATGGACACTGGGATAACATTTCTGTCCCATAACCTGACACCATGTGAAATCTAGCTACTATTTACAATTTCTGTGCTAATTTCTTTATATCGTCTGATATCCAGCTTTTATTTAAACTTCTATAAGAGTACCTCGCCACCATTCAAAATTTGGTGCACTGTCATTAATTTCTGTACTGCCCGTTACTGAGAATACTGTCTCTGTAAGTCCTGTGAGAATACATAATACTGTCTGAGGTCTAGCACCTAACAATTTCATTGATGTTATCCGATCAGTGCTGCCAGTATGTAGCTGCCATATGAGACCCAGCACTATTATCAATTTATGTGATAGAACACAAACATTACCTACAAATCTGTGCCTGTACCTGGCCACTATTTGACACCCAATCATGCTTTACAAGATACGAGGTAATATTTTGATAATATTTCAGATCTGGCCACTGTTTATTAAAGTTCTGTGGTAATACCCAGCTTGTTTTCTGGATCAAATCTGTATTTACAAGTACCATGCTACTGCCAGTCTATAATTTGGTATATGACCATTCTTACATAGGCCTGTTAGCTACTCCTGAGAATTGGTGAGTACAGACAATTTTTTTGCTTAAGTCCAGTTACATTTTTAGCTCCAGTGTTTTATCAAATATTTGTGGCATTTCCCTCAAAAGAAAGACAAAAATATGACCAAAACGTGGAACAGATCTGAAGTTTAAATAAAGGTGTGTTTTGTAAGGCTTACCCTGAAGAATGTCATAGTGGATCCACTCTCCAGCGTCCCATATGAAATCTCAGTTTGTCCTGCCAAGTCTTCAGCATTTTCAATGGGCGTAATCATCCGTTCAACTGTAAGGAAGGCTGCCAGATTTGCCGTGTAGGATGAAATGATGATGAGTGTAAAGAACCACCAGATGCCACCAACAATGCGTGTAGACGTGGCCTAGCAAGGTTATATCAGTTATTTTTTATTTAATATTAAGATAAAACAAATATCTGTAAATATTTATGATGTCCACAGTGTCTTCAGTTTTTGTATAGTAACTAACCTGAAGGCAAAATGGTATATTTCCAAAAAGCAGACTGTAAATGGCAAAACATACGTGAAACTTGCCAGTTCCACCTGTCACATTAACAATGACTTCATATGTCAAGGAAAATACTGATATGAAAAATATTCCAAATTTGATTTTCTTGTCCATGTTACTCACTAAATTGTGTGTTTGGGAGAGAAAAAATGTCTTCAAGAGAAGAATGATGAAATTTCATAAGCTGTTTTAGTTTTTGGAAGCAGTTATCTGTGATCCAAATAAATGAAAGTGGGCAATCAAAATGTAAGTCTACATCCTGATTCAAATCACTGGATAACACGTTTTACCACAGACGCTGTAACTAAGTGAGAAAGGTATACAGCTCGATGCTAAGTAATCTCCTTAACCTCTAACTTAAAATGTCTGTGTACAGATACTTAAAGCTTTGTAATACAAGTGATATATTCTAAAGGAGGGATTATCATTATGAACTGTGAATGATATTTGGGCCTAAAAGCTAGGCAGTAATAGAAGGCGGGACAAAACTGCATAACAAGGAGCACCCTGATTTGTACTCAACAAATATTATTTGGGTAATCAAATCAAGCAGGATGAGACGAGTGGAGCTTGTGGCACACAGGGGAAGACCAGCAATTTATACAGCATTTTGATGGGGAAACATTAAGGAAACACATCATTTGGAAGACCTACATGTAGATGGGAGGACAATATTCATACTGATCTTAAGGAAGTAGGATGGGAGAGTGTGGACTGGTATCATCTCGCTCAGGACAGGAAGAGGCGGCAGCATCTTTCAAACACGGTAATAAACCGTGGAGTTCCACAAAATGCAGGGAATTTCTCGACTAGGTGAGGAGCTATTAAATTCTCAAAAAAGACTCTGCTCCATGTAAGTTAGCAAACCTAGTGGTCTCATTCACTGCAATGAAGTGGTCTTTCTTTTTCAACTTCATCTTGTTTGTATACAAAGAACAACTGACTTCATAGCTATATATTACACTACTGAATATGGATACCATAAGCAAACTGCATGAACAGAATCCTTATTTTATCTCACAATTATCTTTTATCACTTCCCACTGCTACTGCACTGTGTACATGGGTGGTAATTTGAGTGGGCTACACTAATGCCAAAAACTAGTCTACAGGAAGTGGCAACTGATAGTTGGTCAATAAAATAATGACCCTACAGTATAAAACATATTAAACAAATGCAATGCCTGAAATACTATAATGTAAAATTATTACCAATATTTAACTGGAAACAATACCTGTATCACGAAAATTTATTATTCAAAATTAGTTTAAATTTAGAAGGAGCTGATTACAACACCTTGGTCCTCAAGTCTTTGCACAAACCTGTCGCTTTTTAACAGACATATCTGGGAGGGAATTTATTTGCTAAGATTCTCCCTGAAGGCTCTCGGATGACATGAAAATATTTCCTTTTACACAACGTTGATTGGAAACTGAAACATATGGTCACATAATAACAAACAGTCATAAAATTAAGTTCCAATGGCAATTATATGCAATGCCTTCACGGGTCATCATGTGCATCCATACAGAGACGGCTGTGCTAAGAACAAGTTTGTGCTGGGTTGGCCCATTTGGAACTTAAAAATTCGAAACATGAAGAGAAGTACTCTGGGGACAAGCCTGGCGTGATTGGATGCAACAAAGCAAGTGCACACACACACAGCAACCCCAACAACAGGGACATTATATGTAAGTATCCTTTTGCTATTCTGGACAATGGGTTAGCAGAAGGTTGGCAACTGACAATTTAATGTGTGAACAGGCAGCACACACACAGGCCAACAAACTCTTCTCTTGTCTCATGGCGATGTGCACGATTGCCCAGAAGGTCTTAAATTAGACCAATATTATGATAAGATATAATTTTTTGTAAATCTGCTCTGAAGTAATACTCCATTTAAAAAGGCAGAATCAATTGGTCAATTGAACCCCTTTTTCCAACTCACAAAATCACATAAATGAATGTTGATGTACCAGCTGATGCGCCTTTTTGTTGTCATCAGTTATTTCCTGACTTACGTCACTGAAACGTACAGTACGTCAGGGGATAAAAATTAGTGATAGTAAAAAGGTGCATCATTTGATACATGAATATTCACATACTATAAAATGCACGGTGCTAGCAATGTGAAGTTCAGATAAATGAGGCCATTTATTTACTTATTATTATTATTATCATCATCATCATCATCATCATCATCATCATCATCATCATCATCATTAAATTATTCTTAACAACACAACTTCAAAGATTTCTACCTGTTGTGGTTAGTGACCAGCTTAAAATAGACCTTAGCTCTTGTGACAACTTGAAATAAAAGACTATTGCAGCAAACAAAGCGGCGCCAGTAGAGAAACCCGACTTACTTTCATGTTCAAAATGAAGACTAGAAAGTGTAATTTACGTTTAATTCCTTAGATTAAGGTTTTACAAGTAACCCTTTGCAAACCTTTCTTAAAATAAGCACCCTCTGCAGTCCACAGTCACTGTCTGGCACACTGCAGTACACAGTCACTGTCTGGCACACTCTGCAGTCCACAGTCACTGTCTGGCACACTCTGCAGTCCACAGTCACTGTCTGGCACACTCTGCAGTACACAGTCACTGTCTGGCACACTCTGCAATACACAGTCACCGTCTGGCACTCTGCAGTACACAGTCACTGTCTGGCACACTCTGCAGTACACAGTCACTGTCTGGCACACTCTGCAGTCCACAGTCACTGTCTGGCACACTCTGCAGTCCACAGTCACTGTCTGGCACCCTCTGCAGTACACAGTCACTGTCTGGCACACTCAACACAGAAACAAATGTTCAACAGTAAGGACAAAGTATCAACAGTGCAGATGCCACCCTCACACATGCATGGTATTTAAAGAAAGAAAGAAAGAAAGAAAGAAAGAAAGAAAGAAAGAAAGAAAGAAAGAAAGAAAGAAAGAAAGAACTGGATGCATTTACTATAAAATGACAGAAACGAACCGAGAGGTGATGAGATGCTTTGATTATGACAGGACGATGTTCCGACAAAAGGTAGAGTAACAGGTGCTTATTTTAACAAAGACATGCAAAGTCGCAAGAAGGTTCAACATTCAGCTATGAAAACCACAGGCCTGCCTCTACAGAGACTGAGGTCAAGCATAAAGATGAGGAACGGACAACGATCATGTGGCTACGAGGGGCGAAGCTGAAACTCCGGTGGCAAACGTCAGCCACTAAAAATAAAAAGCCTTCAGATCTGTCTTGTGTGCAATATCCTGCAGTGTTACACGTACGTACGCTTGCAAGCAGAGAGTGCAGTCAGACGGCATGCATGTGGCAGTCTAACTTGTATCGTCAAGTACACGTTTCAGCTCATTAAATGAACCATCACCAGGTCGGCCACACGAAGGAATTAAATTAAACTTGGAAAAACATCAAGTTTCAAGCGTCTTTCTACCACCATTATTATACAGAAAACTGTTGTGTTTAATTACTGGCATTCCACACGTGTTA
This sequence comes from Coptotermes formosanus, assembly GCA_013340265.1. NCBI lineage: Eukaryota > Metazoa > Arthropoda > Insecta > Blattodea > Rhinotermitidae > Coptotermes > Coptotermes formosanus. The sequence continues at coordinate 106,910 of BLKM01000641.1, forward strand.
CATACAGCACGATGAACAGATCGCGATGTTAACAGTTAGAGTATTATACAGCGATAGGCAGAACTAAGGAATATCCTTTAAAGGTTTGTATTCTAATGCTTTTCCAAATTCCATTAACGAGAACAGAACAAAATACGTGATCTGTTACAAAACCAGACCGTCATTCAAAGATGTAATTTCCCTGTGGAATAATCTTAGCTTGTATATTCGTGTCTATATTTTAATCTTATTTGGGCTCTCTGCTAAATAGTAACTTGCCTGCTAAATATGGTGACGCTTTAACCTATTTTATCATATCAAGTACAAAACATGGAATTCCAATACTCATGCAAGATGCTTATGTATTATCACAGCGATAGAAAGAACGCGGACCGCGATGCTTAACAATTTATTTATAGTACTCTGTATGGTAATTTGTATTCAGACCTGATGAAGGGTTTTTGATCAAGCCAAAACACGTAGCTGCTGATATTAATAAAACTGCAGCACTTACGTCTGCTGACAGCAATCTTCACTTACAACTGCAGATTATCAGTACATTATCACATAAGCTACAGGAAAGTTACAATGTAAAAATTCCTAATCATTCTCTACAGGTTTGCATGCTTCTAGCACGTTGCGCGGCGTCGGTTGCTACGTGGTTATCGATGTTTCGGTACAATGTAACGGTCCCATCTGCAAGGGTCAAGCAGTGCAAAAGGAACGTTTCTTAGGCTGCTTGACCCTTGAATATGGGACCGAAACGTCCCAAAACCACTTACCCACCTTCACCGCGCAACCTCACAGAAAAGCGAAGCCCTTAACTACGCGGGGTCGGCGCCAGAGATGCTGCGTACTGTACAGGTCTTCGTCTGTGGCTGATTCATTCCACCAGTTAAGTTAAATTCAGCGTTTGGGACATATCTGGTATGTACACAACTATTTGGGGGTTGGTTATACGTGTGTCTGGACGTGAGATCGCACCTCAGACCCTTCAACTGCTGCAGTACTTGAATGCTAATTATCACACTGCCCTTCTTCAGCAGCATAAAACTCCACGAGAAAGAAAATCAGTCACGCAGACTTGGAAGAAACACCAGCTCACAGAACGTGGCGTCTAAGTGTACGTAATTCAGGCAATGGGCAATGACTAACATAATGCATTGCAACAAAGAAACTATGTAATGGTAACATTTCAAATTGCATGCAAAGATATTTTTGCTACTTCATGTTTGTAAGAAAGAGTACTTACGTTTCAAAATAAAATATGTTATGACTGGAAACATATATACAGAGTGAAAATAAATTTGCGTGTAGGCACTCCATAATCTGATCCCTCCTTAAAAATTAGTGGAAAACATTATCCAACACTATCCAACACATGTTCTGAGACGTTCGGTTTTCAAAATACATGGCACCACCATACTTGAGAGCGGTCTTATTTGTCACATTAAACTGCGTTGTGAAGCGCACTGAAATACACAAAGCACAGTACAGCTCAATTGTGATCTAATGACAATTAAACCGCGTTGTGAAGCGCACTGAAATACACAAAGCACAGTACGGCTCAGTTGTGATCTAATGACCATTAAAGACACATGTCGAACACTGCGACATGCTCTTGTCCCTCGGTGCCTGTATTTGTCGAGCTCGTGCTACTGCGCGTTGCTGCGAGGTACGTTACACCTGTCGGCGAAACCAGACGCCAGTGTGTTTCGATTACTGGAGCGGTGTCTCCGTCATTAGGGGATTCTAAGAACTGCGGTACTTGTGAAAACACGTTGCTCGCAGGCTGTACGAAGACCAGCCAGTGAAATGTGTCAAATGGCACCTGCGGGAAGAGGGCCAAGGGGACACTTCTAAGAATTGGGACTACCTGAACCGAGGGTTCTCGAGGTACTTCACAACGATCAACTGCATCCGTAAGTTTAGCAGCGCAGCGCACTTCTGTTTCCAGACGACTGTACTCCACCGATGCGATTTGGCAAATGGCTACGACATCAACATACCGTGAATGAGCTAATCTGACACACCATTATGGACAAACGGAGGGTGTTCTATGTACGACGCTGTGTTCAAGTCCACAACAATCACCTCTGGGCGCGGAATAACCCTCTAGATATCCGCGAACGTGGGTACCACGCGCACTGTACGGTCAAGGTCGAGGCTGGTATCGCTGGAGACAGTCTTGGGCCGCGCCTGCAACATGACAGCAATACCGTGATTTGCTGGGAGATGTGTTACGCAGGCTGCCTCTCGCTGTGACGGACAGGTTGTGCTTTTAGAACGACGGAGCTGTAGCAAAATGTGGGGAAGATGTCTGACAGCGTGAACGCGACACGTTGATCGCTGCCAAATTATTAAGACGTATTCGACAGAAAGCAATGAGGCGCACTGCCGTCTGCGTAAATTCACAGAGACCACTTCGAACACCTATTGTGGGTAGGAGGCGGCCATTATTGGATCAGCTGAGACCCTGTGCCATTTCATGGCGACATGTACTGTGAAACCGCAACACCTCAGGCCATGTAGCCTTTTTTTTTTAAAACAAGTAATCACACTAGGGGTAGATTGTGGGCGAAATTCATTTCGGACTGCTACAGGAAGCAGTTACATGACGTGAATAAAGTCGTATTCATGTGCATGTGTGTTAATACATTCAACATGGAATTAATGTGATGTTGAAAGTTGAAGTTGCGCAAGTAAAGATTATGTTACTAATTTGAAACCAAACATTTGTAGGAATTTTGTCATATTGCAGATACGAGAAGCAAATCTCACTCCGTCCCACTCATCTTCAACTATTAATTTCGTTTAAAGAAGAGCTCTTAATATTCCAGATCCCTTACACAAAACACGCTTTAAGATTTTATTATTTACACCAGACTATAAGAATTAATTTTTAAGCTGAAAATCGAATACAGTATTTTGAATGTCATAGTACTAATAATCAAGAGACTATTAATGCACAGAACCGAAAGGTGTGTTACATAACACACAACTACTTTATAAGATTCTAATATTTGTCAAAGTATTTTCTTGCAACTGCATTAAAAATTATTTAGAAATAACAAGTTTTTCTGCACTAAAGAATTAAGCCTATGGAAATAATACCTAGTAAGTCTAATATTTAATAAACAATATCTAATAAATACTAAAAAGTAATTCCCCTTCCATTGTGAAGCAAGCAGTCAGTAATGCGTATCAGCTCTGACTGCAATGAAACTTTGCACCACAGTCCCACATCACAGCATGACGTGCAGTTTCTGTCTACAGTTATGCTTACTCACAGTGTGCAGCAGACAGTTTGTTTCACTGCATACTGCAGAATAAAATAGACTGATAACACACCCGTCATTTTTATACCACTTGAAGCACTATTAGTAGTAAATTTATAACTTGAGATACTGCCTTTTACATCACTTGGATCAAAATATTTTTGAAGGACAAACTTCCTCAGTTTTACTGAGTACATGCAATTATTAATGTTGGCAGCATTATTCACATCAGACAAGAGGCTTCAAAGGCTCAGATATGATAGGTTTTTCAAATTTATTTTTAATTCTTATAAGGGCAACTGGTGATGACAGACTCTAAAAAATATATGTTGGGAATATTTACATAAACTGTGGAATGGCGGCTGAAATTTTCTGTGAAACCGCAACAGACGCTGAAACTTTCTATGAACTGGAACACACATGGAAATAACTATGAAGCACTAATACACACTGGGACATACTGTGAACTGGCAAGACACACTGGGACATACCGTGAACTGGCAAGACACACTGGGACATACTGTGAACTGGCAAGACACATTGGGACATACCGTGAACTGGCAAGACACATTGGGACATACCGTGAACTGGCAAGACACACTGGGACTACTGTGAACTGGCAAGACACAATGGTGCTTTCTGTGAACTAGCAATACACAGTGGGATGTACTGTGAACGAGCAGTACACAAGGGGATGTTCTGTGAACGAGCAACACACAATGCAATACAAGCCATGCTACTATCAGAACATACACGAAACTTAGATGATATGGGTGCTTATTTTAATTTAGTGGGTATACAGGAAGTTGGAAATAACTTGTGAACATTATTATTTACTTTTTTATAAAGCGATAATACATCAACTGCTGTATGGAACTTATTATTTCAACAAACGAGATAACAATTTGTACAGATGATGAATAAACAGAATTACATATATTAATTGTTATTGCACAGAAGTAATTACCATAGAAAGTTTCAAAAATTTAATTTAAAAATGTTACTGATGCAATAAAAAGTTACAGAGGGAACAGTTCTTAATGTTGATGCAACTAGTGCTAAAAGATAAGTTGTCCCTCAGCAGTCTTACCCCTTCTTAACCTCAGAACTAAATGGAAGTGAGTGATCCGCTTTATGCCCTGGCTGCTTTACCTCTGTGCAAAGAACAACCAGCACCTACTGAACCAGGGGCTTGGTGGGCCCCAGAGCTGGCCTGGTTGTTCTCGAAAAGAGAAAATATCTTGCCCCTGCCAGAATTGAACTGTGGGTCATCCAGCAAACAACCTACTGACAATACCGACTGCACTATATCCATGAATAACATACCATCAATTTCATAAATATTAACACTATGTTTAAGCTGTGATGGCATCTAGATTTTTAAAAATTTTTCCACTCTTGGTCTACTATGTATAAGTTTTTGTTTTAACAGAAAAGATTTATGTCTGCAAAATTAAGTATGTGATATAAAATACACAAAAGGCATTCTACGTAAACGGAAGGGTTATCCTGAAAAGAATGGTTGGTCACCAATGACTTGTGTAGCATTCATGTACTATGAGAACAAACTGTTCTTCCTCCTGTGGGAAATTTATGTAATTACTCATAATATGATATGACATATCTTTAAGGTTCTTACAGCATTCTTGGTGTAGACTACAGTGCTCTGGTACAAAATACCTGGAATTTTCCATGTAATTTACTGAATTTAAACTATGAACTACCAGCTGAGAACTACTGGTTTATTAGATCATATAAGGCATAAAGTCAGTCTTCCTCCCTACTCAAATGGGAAAAACTGCAAAACCGTATTCATTTGCATTTTGTTTCTTTGCTAAGTGCGCTGATTGCTTATTTATTCTTGACACTACTATTGTCGTTCCAACTTCCCATATAAGAGCACACTTTGCAGAACGTACACAGTGGATTGGAACCTGGACAGTCCGCTGTGTATGCATTAACACACTGCTTAGCTACTGGAGACAAGTTTTTGGTGCCTGTGATCTTGAACATGTACCCACTAAGTAACACTCATAATATACAATGTTACAGAACTATCATGAAAATGGAAAGACTTTGAAACTGAAACAGCAGTACTGTTATTATCACCACCACCACCACCATCATTTTTATCATTGTCATCATCACTGCTGCAGTCTTAATTATGATGATGGTAATGAAGATAACAAAGACAATAACAACAACAACAATAATAATAATAATCAGTCGTAGTTGTAGTGGTAGTGATAGAGGTAGCAATGTGTGCTTTTGCTCTGTAAGGAGAGGTGAAAGCCTAGAATATAAATGGTGGGGCACCATAATTGTAGTAACATTTTTTATTCTTATTTTTATCTGTTCTTTTACCCTAATGTCTATTACCATGATTATTTACATTTCCATATTACAGAAAACGGTCTTCCACATGACTTAAAGGTGTATGTTGAGAGGCTAAAATTTCTAATTTTTCCAATCACTGTCACCATATTGTTAAAGACAGTGAAGTACATATAACACAAGAACCTCTTCCTGGTTAATATTGATGACAAGGTTCTGTCAAGTTACAAATACTGTAACAACACATTCTAATTATATATGCTTTTAAAATGCCAGAATACATAAGGACATCTCAATTGTGCAGCACATGTATCACACTTCACACTTCACACTTCACACTTCACACTCTCAAGATCACAGTCAGCCAGCAACTTATCTCATGAGCCTTGCAGAATGCAGGGGGGTTACCTGTAGTACCTTTGGGTTGAGGTCTGACCCCTGCTGCATGAGAGTGCCAATGGTGAACCAGAAGCTGTTGGCCAGTGAGAACTGATTCTCCACTAGATGATTCTCAGCATCACAGGGATGTGGATTGTGCCATTCGTATGGTGAGAATCGTGCCACAACAAACATTGTGATGGAGACTAGAACATAGGCTGCCAACACATACAGCCAGATGTCGACTGCCAGTGGATTCATAAAGCTGAACAGACGGGTTGGTTGACTGGTTGGAACCTGCAGAGTGTCTTTATAAGTTAGAACTGGGGCCTGCACTTTTAAATGGTTGAAATTTGGATACCAGATTTCTTATCAAACAAATGAAAACAGAACATGCGTGATAAAGCAGAAAGTTCAACGTCATGTCAGACAGTGTACATCTCTTTAGGGCTGTATGAACTGTAAAAGGCAGGACATTGACGACTGATTGATTGTTGGGTCACGTTACAATGTTTTTTTCACCTGAAAGTACGGTATTACATCCAAGAGTAGGATAAGTTTGGTGATAAGTGGCAAAGATTGTGTAAAGATTCTGGCATAGACTTTAATCTGCATCTTCTTTTTGCGACTGAAAAACACCAAGTTGGGGTATCTGAGCACCAGAATATGAAGCATGTTTGAAAGGCACTCTACTTCAAGATTCTGTAGGAAGCTGAGGCACTAAGCTATTCACAGCTGATGATAAGCTATAACAGTTCAAAAACATATAATAGAACATTATTAAAATAAAATAGATGAAATGAAATGAAATACATGTAAAAGGCAAATAGATGCTTCAAAAACATTTAAAGTATCGGAGTGAAAATTTGAGGGCCCATTAATATATATATGAGGTATAATATACAGGCGAACTAATTATTAGGAAATAAGGACAATCCTATTTTAACCCTCCCGCCATTTTGAGTGCCCCTGATTAAGTAAAGGCAGAATATGTCACGGGGGTAGTAGCTGCTCTGTCCCTAAAGAGACCTGGGTTGGTTCCCCAGCCACACTACATTGGATTTGTGGAGGAGAAAGCGGAACTGGAACAGTTTTCTCTTCCACTACTTTGATCTTCCTTGTCCATATAATTCCACCACTGCTCCATACTTTTATTTCATTCATCTGCTACCGACTCTATAAAACTTTAGCAGTTGACAGTGTTGTTAGTAGTAAAGACGTGTAAGATATGAATGAATCTGTAAGAAAGGTAACTGGAAGGGACTTTGATTAAGGAAGCAAGAAGTATTAACATGATACAGACGAAAAAGAGTAACGTTTCAGCGTCATACCACAGTCCCCATGCTGCAAAGAAATGAACTTCAAAAAATCACTTCACTAATTTTCAGTGGACCAGAGATGAAGTTCAGCATAATAAAACCAGCTGAACTGACCAAATGACATACCTGAAAGATGGTTATTCCCGTTTTATATTTGTAAGGTTGTAGCAATGAATGTCATTCTGCTGGCCAGCTGCTTAGACTCAACACTTCTGTAGTGTTCTTCAGTACATCCAAGTATATACTAGTATAGGCAAATATTTCCTTCCACACTATTTTTAATTTGGTTTTATTAAACATGCAGTTAAAAAGTGCCATTCAATATTGACACAAAGTAAACAACAAACTATGCAGGTTGAAATAAAAAAAAGAATTATGACATGGACAAAAAAAGAATAGCAAATGACCTTTGACTTTTCACAAGAGCATCTGCAGAAGAAGGTGCAATTATCATGGGCTGCATATGTAGGATCTGGTAACAGGTGGCAGAAAGGGTTTATAATACACAGTGGGCCAAAACATCCTTGATAATGTTAATGAAATATTACACAAATACATGACGCCACAGTAACATGAGAATACACCCTATGAGGAGACACTTCAAGTCTACACACAATTGCTCGAAATGAGTTCCCCTGTTTACCTTGCTGATGTCCAAACAATAGTCTGATTCTTCACATATTCAATGCAGCATATCTCGGTCCACATTGTTACAGCCTCTGCGATAAGACGCCGCAGCTCACAGAGAACCGCACGCATCAGCAGTCCATACACGTCTTCCCGGATCTAAGGATGTCAGATATGTGGAACGAAGGGGACATGGGCCGGGTAATGCACGTTCAATCCATTTGCCAGGAAACACTGCGCTGATGTAGGCTCCGTCTTGTGCATGGAAATATGGCGGTCAGCCTTGTTGTTAAAATATCGTGGTACCACCTGTGTGATCCAGTAGCTGTGGCACCGTGTAACTTTACAGCATTACAGAAGACGTAAGAACATGGTACACCCAGATGCGGTGCAGCAGATACGGTAAAATTAGACTATCCTTGGGGCAGCTTCAGGGTAACCAAGGGAACTTACAGCAACACCCGTACATAAACTTCCTTAGAGCTGCGATGCAGGTTTTGGCCTACCCTGTACTGAGCAACACATTTTCAAAACATACCACGAAAATTATACGTCACGAGGAACGCAGGCGCAACTTGTCTCAGATTAAGAATGTGGTCTTAAAGCCACGCGGATTATTTTAAAGTCTGACGCAAGCATTCTGATAGGGTAAGGACTCTGTGGGCTACCTTTGGGTTGACGCCGGAACCCTGCCGCAGTAAGGTGCCAGTGATGAACCAGAAACTGTTGGCAAGTGAGAACTGGTTGACGAGAGAGTCTGGGCTGGGAAGCCATGGGCGTGGGTTTCGCCACTCGTAAGGGGAGAAGCGTGCCAGGGCGAACAGGGTGAAACAGGCGAGAGAAAAAGCAGCCAGCACCAACAGCCAGATATCAAGTCCCAGCGGCTCCATAAAGGTGAAGAACGTCGACTCCTTGTCTGTCGGCACCTGCACTCACCCACCATCTCAATACTTACCACAAGGCAACATTCCGAGACACAGCCAGCATTAAGAAGCCCTTATCTTAACACATTATGTGGGTGCCTACATTTGAAAATAGTGAAAATGTCATTAACATCAGCTAAATACTCTCATAGGCTTCTAATACTGATTAATCAAATATCCTACATTCAATTCATAACAACACACCGACAGTACGATAAAGTAAACCATCAGCCCTGCACTCAGCTAAAATAAAAACTCTGTCACATTACCTCAATACTCCTGGTAATATTTCCCGAACTTCACTTGCTGCGAAGCTGTTTTGATACGCAAAAACTTGGATCCCCACACCATAAAATTCATTAATAAAACAACTAAGTGACGGAATATCTTACAATGTTGCATTTTCCGTACGTACAGTTCCAGTGTTTATTGTTTAATATGATGCATAATGTTAGGCGCGAAACACCTAACAGTGCATTTTATACCTGTACTCCGACACGTTTCGGCTCTCTTCACAGCACGCACACCGCTGTGCGTACAGTACGTACACACACAGTGCATGCCGTCCCCACAACCCGCTCGTTATTTATTAAAAGTTAAAAAATGGCAACATGTTTCGATCACCTAGGTGATCTTCATCAGGCCTTAATAAAAGTGTAACATGTCACATTTTTAATTTATAAATAAAGAGCGGGCTGTAGGTCGTGTCGGTTCGTGCAGAACGGTTATAAAGGAGTCAAAAACAGCTGAGGGACCGGCCTGACGTCAGTAGGGCGCACCTTACAGAACAGTGCGACACGAACTGCCGAACTGTCCGCTCAACCTAGACACCGACGGTAACCAACGTTTATGGCGTAATCTGACATTTCATGCAGCCGTGTTACACAAGATGCGCGCTACTGAGTTGACTAAACGCGCATCTTTATGTACGCCGCCTCCTGCGTTATTTTTGATTCGTGGATACCGGTTCTACAGCAAACGAAACAGTCGCAGTACAGGTGGTAAAAGGACCGTCAGGTGTTTGTTACCTGCTACTGTGTGCCATGCCATGTAGGGTACACAGTAAACAGTGCAATATATTGCTCTGAAGTTAAATGCAAACCTGACCGAACACATTCCAAGCAGGGCAACCAAACTGACTCCACTTGAGTGAAGCTTTGTGACTCGCTTTTTAAGCCATAATTTCATTAATTTCTGTAGGCTCCCTTCTTTCTGTAGAGACTTCCTTACACACAGTTTGCTAGCAGAAATGCCAATTTACAATTAAACCAATTTCCGCTACTTGCTCGAATATCACGTGAAATTAAAGCGGGCCACTGAAGAAGGTTTCCGTGGATCCCTGCGAACCGCACGCTCAGCCCTTCGGCTCTGTGGAGTACAGTTTAGGAACCACTACTCAGCGGTCATCCGAACACTTCTACTAACATGTCAGTGGGATCTCAGCCCTGCCACTGTCTCAGAACTCCCCCATTATTCGAGCAATACGGAATGCACGCGCGCTCACACACCAAAACACACCCGTCCGTCCGTACACAGAGCAGAACAGGACACGACAACCAGTGCTTAAGAAGCACATCACCGCTTAACCTGTACTACGACTGTTCCATACGAAATAGTTTTTTTGCCCCTCGTTATTATTGGAATAAATGAAAATTAATTTTCGCCTTAATGCGTTTAAAAACTGTATCGTACTAAAGTGAGGGGAATTCAAATAAGGTGTCACAGTTTTGTGTACGTTTCTCAAGCCTGTTTCCGTAAATATCCATGAAGTTCTCCAGAAAACATAACAAAGAACGCGCAGCGTCTCTCCAGCACGTGTTCTCTACACGTGCTGGAGGAACAGACAGGGAACACCAAACAATAAGACACGTATCCCTCCTGGGCAGTACCCATTTAAAGTGAAAGCAAAATATAAGCGTCAAGTGAACGCCTGTTTTGTGCGCCTCCTTCGTATCAATATGCACGTTTAAACTCGACAGTGCATCTCCAAACAACAGGCTAACACAGTGGTTTCCAAACTCAGGTCGCGACCCAATCAGGATCGCGGGGGGTCTGACGTAGAGTCGCTAGAGGGTTTTATGGAGAACTCAGTAATTACGAAAAAAAATTAAAATTTGTATCTAAATTCAAAGAGAATGATGCAAAAAATGTAACTTTTGACATTATTGTTGTGTTCGTTTTATGCAGAGCTCCCCATGTTCAGTATTTCGCAAGTTTTTATTTAGAAGCAAATTATTTGTCTAACCGGCACGTGCGTGAGTTATTAAAAAAATAGCTGTTTCTTCCATGTTTTGTGTATTTAATAGTCCCAAAAAATGTTGGATTTGCCAATAATATTTAATTAAGTGGCAATGTTACGTATTGTGCAGGAACAGTCTCTAGTGTTAGTTCACTTGCAGCACATATCGCCGTCTGTTGCCGTTACCATACTAGGGCTGCGGACCGCTTACCATTTGCCATTTTAGGGTCACACACACACACATATAAAAATTTGGGAAGCACTGGGTTAACATGATCCACTGACTCTGTCTTTAGGTACGTCTACATGAACTCTTGCACGCCCGGGTATGACAGGCTCTCGGCGGTCTGCAGGTTTCCTGCCAACCGCAGTTTTCTTCACTTGCTGTTACGTTGGGTGTCATATATATACATACATATACAAGTATACACATACATGGATATGATCAGCTCTGATGTGTGTACATATAAATATAGAAGAGCCAGCACAATATGCGCGCTGTGAATCTGGCAGTCACCCGCCCCCCTCCGGATATTATTTATGCAATGACTTGCTCGGTTTGCTCTACTTAAGACGTACCAACATACTGTTTCTTGCGGCAAAAGGAGACGGATGCACGAAAGAAGGCGACAGTTTTGCGTTACCTTGAACAGGATGCTGATGCCAAGGTTCATGAAAGGCTTAGTGAAGTCTATGACACTCTCCCGGGCGTAGTTGATTGTCATGGAGCCCACTGCTAGGTCAGCTTTCTGTAAATCAGAAGAACGCACGTGGCTGGACGTCAGAACAAACGATAGCCCCGGGACAGCAAGCGGGTGCCGCCTCAACGTAATATATCTCTCAGCTGTTCTGGGTTATAACTCCAACTTCCTACGCCAGGCAGCGTCCAGTGATTTATCTGTAGTTTACCTAAAGACGCTATCATTATGTCGAAACATACGTGTATCGGGCCAAATGACAGGACAACAGCCAATAACGATATGCAGGGAGTGAGAGAGTCCGCCATCTTGGTCTAACCTGATGCTTCATTCCGCCATTTTGCTTGGGGGACTGGCGAAAATCACAAAAAGCACGTCACACAGGCAGCATGCTGACAGAAATTCGAACCACCACCACCACCTACTACTACTACTACTACTACTACTACTACTACTACTACTACTACTACTACTACTACTACTACTACTACTACTACTACTACTACACAAGACAGTCATTACGTTGGTAAAAATGATAAACGTGTGTATAGGCCTACGAATTAAAGTGAATTCAACAGAACTCCCTTTATTCACACGCTGACTCAACAACCTTAGGGCCAGTTACGAAGATAACAGACTGAAAGCTTTTAGGATTCTGTCTGCGTACCTGTGGTCAGACTCCTTGTGTGTGTGTGCGCGCGCGCGTGCGAATATATTCCCTGAAAGCATTGCAGTCTCGACATTTTCCAGGCGGTTGATATTTGTAACTCTATCGATACAACTAACAGACTGAGTCCTTCCCACTCCGGCCTCGGCCATCCGTCATCCACCTGGACGGGTGCAACTGGCGCTGCTCTCGGGCCACTGAAAGATATCCACAGCCAGCACCGCGGACCGCCCCACGTTTTAACCCTTTAAAGACGAAGTGTGCCTGTTTTATATAAGGACTCAGTGCGTACCGCGCTGTAAACACTCTCCACTTCGGTTATAAAAACCAATCTCTTAATGTTTTATAAGGCAAAAGTTGCTGTTTGTTCTGAGATCCGTACAAAACACACAAACGCAAGGTGGGCACCACGTAGAATTTTTTAATGTTAAACCTGGTCGTATGTAAAGTTACCGCTAGGCTTTGAAAGGTTAATGGTACAACAACGCAATATCCAACGCCCACAGAGTGCATGGGATTGGAACGCTGCAGTTTACTCTGGCTCTGCAGCTTCTCTCTCGTTCCCTGTTTTATGATTTCTTTTTATTCGCGTGGTGGGGTGGCAATGTATCGCTGTGCAGCTGCGGACTCGAACACACTGTCCCTCCGCCGTATGTTTGATCAATAAATATAGAGCACTTGTTGGCTGACTGACAGGGAAAATCGAAGTACTCGGAGAAAAACTTGCCTCAGCGCCACTTCGCCCCCACAGATCCCATATGGAGTGCTGCAGAGGGAACACACGCCTTGGCAGCAAGAATCCAACCGCCTGAAATATGGCACGGCCATCCCTGTTTGCACGGGTTTCTTTCACGGTACTAGTAGAAGCAACCGGCCAGTTTTGCGACTGGCCACGTCGACACATGCTTTCTTGGTTCTTCTGTGTTTTAAGAGCGAATGTCCCCTACTCCCCCATAAAAATGCGCACAACCTGTTTTATATTATTCTGCAAGTAATCACGTCCACACATAAGTACATTCTCTTTCAGCGCGGCTCACTCTACTGCCCTGAAGATGGATGCAGTTGATCTGCCCAAAACCGAACTACCTGCCCATCAAAACAAACAGTGTCACAACAACTCAGCACGGAGCACTCTCCAGTGTCCACGTTTTAGACTACTTTTAAAGCATGTCTTCTCTGAAATCGCAGAACTGAAGTGCAGTCCGCGTTCCCTGCTGCATGTTAACGCACACTTGTCCTCTTTCAAGTCCATCCTTACTATGCCGCATAACCTCCTGACTGCTCGATGAATCCCAGCCGCATTTCGCTCCTTCCATAACCAATGACACCTAAGCACGTGACCTATGTGAGTCCCACATATTTCACCTAAGCCTGCTGCTTCTCGTGCCTCACAATTCTCCCCGAACGATCCTCCCACTTTCGAAGTCTTTTTAAAGGTTCCGAAGGACAGAGCACTTCACAATGAGAACTTCTCAGTCTCTCGCCGCACAGCCAATCTGAAGTGCAGCACCACTGCTGTTCTGCGTACGGCCTGCTGTACTGGCAACCTACGGAGTTCTCACGCTATAGTGCCACGCGGTCCAGTCAACATGGCTTATAGAAATACAAAAGAATTGCAATTTGCATTTAGTTTCTAGGTTCAACAGCTGAAATAATTGGTGCAAAGCAGGTATCGCCTCAAACACTTCAACACCGGTGCTTTCTTACCGCTTAGTTTAGCAAATAAAGCAGAATAATGAAGTATACCCAGTCAGAACTGCACGGCGTACTTACGGAAATTATTTCATCTTCGTTAGTTTCTTTTACACTAAACTACTACTACTACTACTACTACTACTACTACTACTACTACCACTACTACCACCACTACTACTACTACTACTACTACTACTACTACTACTACACCACCACCGACGCCGCCGCCACCGCCACCACCACCACCGCCACCACCACCACCACCACCACCACCACCACCACCACATCACGCTGTAGCTATCATGGAGTTGGGCCACTTGTGCCCCTGTGCCCCGTTCCGGTCTCACATCCAGGAGTCTCTTCACTCGTCTTCCCCGGGTCCCTCTGCCTTTTGGTGTGCAGTTTTCCAGTACCTTGGCCAACCTGTTTACATGGTGTGTCTAATGCTTCCCGCAGTCCTGTATTTTGTCCAGAACTGAACCCTACCACTGATCACACAAACATTCACCTGCCACTCAGCCAGGAACCGAACGCCGTCAAATTCATCCCTGGGAGACGCTGACGCAGAACACATCTCCACCACACTTGGAGGTCACGTTTATTGAATTTCGCTCTGAAGTGCACACGAAAAACACACTACCCTACCATCTCTCTCCACTCCAACAAGCGACGTTCCAAATTAAATTTTCTTGCATTTAAACGTTTTAACTATAAGACTGAATACAATGTTTATAGTATTTTGCACAGTAAAATCCTATATGTTTTTGTATGTTTATGACTTATTGCACATCCTGTTGTCTTGTGACAAACTTACGGATCCATGGTATGTATGTATGTATGTATGTATGTATGTATGTATGTATGTATGTATGTATGTATGTATGTATGTATGTACGTGTGTGTGTGTGTGTGTGTGTATGTATGTATGTACGTGTGTGTGTGTGTATGTATGTATTATGTACGTACGTACGTATGTATTTAGTACTACGTACGTTCTTTCGTTAACATGCGGGAAGCTGCGTTGAGAAATATCCAATGGGAACGCCTGTGAGAGTGCTGATGATCGAAGACGGTTTCGCACTACACGAAACCTAACAGAGTTCACATTTATACTGTTCAAAACGCCCCCTCCACAAGAGTCGGTCAGAAAATAATTTTAAATGCCCACGGCGCGCGCGGCGTCCTGAATTCTTAGCTTCAGTTCTCGTAGCAGCAGCTTAGATTTAACTCTTCTGATATTCCAATTCCTTTCCACGCAATCTTCGCCACAATACGCCACTTACCCTATCGTGGTACGAGCTTTTCCATTCCCTGCTAACAGACGTCCGCGCCCCGTTTCTTGACCCCTCGTAGTTCTCTTCACCTTTCGATCATCTTTGAATACGTGGTGGAGAGATTCTGCTGCAGCGCCATTACCAGGGATCTGCCTGCGACTGCTCGACTGTTCGGCCCACAGTCCAGGCACCACACTGGCCACGCAATCTCGGCACGCAGCAGTGAGTTCCTCGCCCATTCGAGAAAACAACATAACGTCGGGCTGCATGTACACGTACGCTATACTCACCACATCTTATTAGGATGAAAAAATTAAAGCGTATGTCATGGGCAGCGCATTCAGCACGTACGGGAGACCACAGAAATGCCTGCCAGGTTCTGGTACGGAAGCCTCACTTGGAAGACATACTAGCCGTCGAAGGGAAGATAACAGGGCCTATTAAAATAGACCATGAAGAAACTGGGCTGGAGTGCGAACTGGATTCATCTGGCTCAGGGTAAGAAGGCGTGGTCTTGTTAACACAGTAATGAAACTTCGGGTTATGCAAGATGCGGGTGAATTTTAAGGGCTGTCAACAGTAACCTGTGTGTCCCAGCATCGAGGACGCAGCAACAGACGGAAGAAACAGCGGCACTCCAGCTCGACCAGAGCTGCTCCATTTATGCGTAGGATTCTCTCGTACACCATTCGCTCGAGACTTTCGCAACAAAACTACTGTGTTCACTCCTCACTATTCCCATACACGGGCATACGTCAAAAAATCTAGTCTTACTATGCCGATGAATGATTCAATTCAATTCAATTCCAGTCAATTACCATAAAGCCAGGAATACAGACTAACTTCCTTTCCAGCATCATGAAAGCGATCTAAGCTGACAGCCTGACAAACCAACTGAAATAGCTAATGGTATTCGAAGGGGAACATCCAGCACGGCTGAGACTAAAGTCATCCCTGGACCTAATCCTCAGCCTATTCGGTCCACATGGCTTCAAGACTTGTTTCTTCTTTCCAAAATGTCCCCCGGACAAAACGCACGCACGAAGTTAGCGTTCTTCTCAGCCACAGGACTGGCTCAACGTGTCGACCCGGTCGAAATTTCTAACAAGAAACTGAGCTTGTAAGTTTCTTCGAGTTGATTTGCAGTCTCTCCATGCAGATACGGAATAGCTAATTTAAAACGAGAAGACCGCTTCCTTCTATCACCCCAACCAATGTTCCCTCTAAGCTGCGCGGGTGCGCGGCCGCACAGTGACTGAAATGCTCCCGCGCACACTGAATTGTTGCCGCGCAGCTGAAAGCTTTTAATTTTCATTGTAAATATTCTTATTATGCATATTACAAGAAAACGTTTAAAATGCCGCGCTGTCGTCAGGCCGTGCAAACATTTTCTGCTCAGAGCAGCAGCCGGTTCGCGCAGCTGTAGAACAAATGAGAGGGAACGCTGGCCCCACCTGCCTTGTGTCATCAAGAATCACGCAGTGGAGAAAACAGAACATCGTTCGAATGACACAAGTCATCAAAATCCGTATACATTCGTGTCTTTAACTGAACTAACATAGACTACGACGATCCAAATCTTCCGGGATTACCGGGCCGTGTCAACTGGCACAATGCGTTATGGACGTTTCGAAGACGTGTAATGTCTTCATGTCCACGGTTAAGCATTCTAAGAAGTTACTCTTCTTGGACCTTTCGGACTGCGTGAGCCCGAAGATGAAAGCAATAGGATACCCGAAACGTGACAATTCTCCAAACAAGTCAACACGGTGCAGTATCCATGAAGCATTGAATCTCCAGCGACACCACTGGGGCACGTCACACGTAGGACTAGATACGTTACGGAAGCCTACCTTGTCCATCAGTTGGCGCACAATGCCGTTCCATTCGCCCGTCTCCAGGTCGTAGACGCCGTACTTCCCGTCTGGGACCAGTTCAATGCGGTACTCGAAGCCCACCATCGTAGCAATCTCTCTGAGGAGGTCGATGCAGAAACCCTCGTACCTGGAGTTGCCGCTCAGGTTGCTCTGGGCCCGGTGCATCACGTACGGCGTCTCCTGGAGTCAGCAATTAGCTACAGCGCAGTGCGGGAGGGGCTACATGGAAATGCGTCCGCGCAGGCCGCACGGACTGACACAGAGCACAAAGCAGTCGACACACTACTCAGGGAAAGTGAAGCTGCAACGATGAGGATAAACGAAATAAAGGGACACTAAGACGTTAAGAAAATAAATAAAAATGAGAACGCCTGATAAGGAAGGAAAGGTAGACAGGAAGAACCAAAAAAATGAAATGTGTAAGCACGTAAATAAAAGGGGGACACGAAAAAACAAAAGACAAGAAAGAAGGGGAAAGGCAAAGACATTCAAAAATATGACAAATTGCTACTAACAGTTCGATAAAAGCAGTAAATACGAAGGAGTGAGTAACTTTCCGTGTCACAACGCATGAAAACACCTGTTCCTGCTCAGTGAAAGAACCGTCTGCCCCGGGTCAGTAGCTGCATTACCACACGTGTACGCGCTCATGTGAACACGTGGCACTTACAGGCCTCTTCCCAAGAGCGGCTTTAGCAGCGCGACGGAGCTTTTCTACCGAGAATCGCCGTGCGTACTGCACATAGCAGATCGTTTACTCTCACCGGCGCTGTGTTCTTCCACTGGCCTAAGATTTCACGTTTGATTCCATCTGTAGAAGTAATGGATTTCGAGGAAGACGTTCTTAGGCTTGCAGTGCTGTACAAGGGGACCTGCGAAAGGGGTTAATGAAAGCAGCGCACTGGGTTCATCCTTTGCTTTGTGACAGACTGTCAAATGCGAACTTAAGGACAGAACAAAACACAGTGTTCAGGAACCTTTGCGTGCCATTTGTCTTTTGACAAAAGGCTAAATCACTTCTAAGAAAGGGATTCCTGGACTGAATATGAGATGTGCCCCGCACCAATGAGATAAAAGACGAAATTTAAATTATATAGGCCTATGTTAATTGATAACTCAAACTTCCCTGGGTAATGCTTTCCAGCAGAGGATTTGTCTTTAAAGTTTCAACAAATGTCTTCCATAGTGCCTTCTACGCATCATTTCCTTCTTTTTATTACAGGACGCAAACGATATTGCGTCCCAAAGTCTGGTATCGCCTCTGTTCTACTAAGGAATTATTATGAATCGAAAAATCAGGAGCGACTCTTTCGACATTTTGAAAAATGTCCGATAAACGAGACTACCACCATAAATTGGCATCTTCCCGCTAGGAGCAACGTGTGTAAAAACAGCAGCACTGCACAATCAGACGCTGCAGCCGCGAAAACGGCATGAGCGCTGCGACGCGCACTGTCTGCAGTGTTGAGTTGAATATTCTGGTAGCGATGCTTTCAGACGCGCTTCCGAATCCGCTAAAGGAAAAAGGACCGTCCACTTAGAAGAAGAAAACCGAGAAAAATTTCTCAATTACAAACGAAGAAGCGTAAATCCGGTTGAAATAAACAAGACCAATCGAATCCCCGATCTTGTAATTTACAAACTGTTCACATGCACTGTCAAGATGGCTTCCCACTTGCAGACGTAATTTCCTTTCACCCACCAGCAGAGAACATGTCACTTTTTTAAACTGTCCGCCCGAGGTTTCAAACGATTTCTGATGGAAATATGCCGTAGTTCCGAATTTCGCAAAGCAACAGACGTTCATACGTCCTATAGTTTACAGGTTCTTGGTTTAAATGCAGCAGGGGTCGTCTTTTTCAGAACAGTCGAAGCGTTTACAAAATCTTAAGACACTTAATCGCGTTCCTAAATTTTCTGAATTTTCATTAATTCATTTTTTAAATACTTTAAGGACCAACACCCCCCCTCCATACAAGGAGGATCAATTAAGACATTAAGAAACACAGAGGCACATGGACGCTTCGAGACGGACTGAAAACCGCGGTCTTAACCGTAGGCGGGCGTACTGCAGGTAACCCGTCACGCGAACTGACCGCTGCAAAGCCAACGTTTCGTACATTTTCACTGCAAGCTGCTATGTTGTGACTGTAGCGATACGAGTGTTTAAATTCCTCATCCACACATACTGTCAGGAATAAGGTGGCTGAGTCAGTCTTAGATTATTTATCGGAACTCTATCAACTGAATAGGTTGAATAAGACTGGCGAATGACCGTGAAGGACTATTGACCACGAACTCCAAAGAGAGGCGATTTTAGCACCAATGAAGGCACACAGTGCCATATAATCGAGAAAATCCACAAAAGGCCTCGTCCAAAAGCCAAAGAGGGTCCTGCGGGAAACTGAGACTATAATACAGCGCTGCCGCTCTGTTTGGGGTAAACACTCAGCCACCTCCTGCACAGTGTCACAGAGAACAAACACATAAGCTTGAGAAATACGTGTTTATCACGCAGTTTCCTAACCTATGGCCCGAACAGAAATTAGGTCCCCATACATACTCCTGATTTACACTGCCTGTCTGTCCGTCATTTTGCATATCTCCTAAGCTAATAACAACAGTCAAAACATCACAGTTGCCTTTTTTATGAAGGACACCGGGGAAACACCGTTAGTGTTCCGCTTATATTCATCGGTACGGGTCCAAATTTATTTCCATGACCATTAGGAAACCCAACTCCTGTTACACTTGGAGAAAACTCGGCCAACCCTGACTAGCTCCTTTGCTAGTACAGAGAAAAACAAAAACAGTTCAGTGCAGATTTTCACAGACGAGTCCGCTAATCTAAAAAATTAAATCACCGGAATCAGAAATGTTCGTTTCTACGCAGTTATCTCGCACACCTGCAGACTACCGCACAGTGCATAACGCGATGCAGCCCGCACGCAGCGGAGTGCGCTCTGCGCATGCGCTGTCCGCACAGCTTGGAGCTCCTCGAGATGAGCTGCAGGAACAACTGTGTATTCAGGAATGGTTCTTGAAGTTTTAGTGCTCGCGGCAAACCCGGAATATTCGTCCTGATTTCGCGCTAGGCTACACCAGAGTTAGAACACAGAACTAGAATTTGCAATAGCAGTAAAAACAGAATTATATGCCTTGTTGTGGCTCACAAAACGAGAGACCCCCCCCCCCCCCCGCCCTTACACCAGTAGCCAGGCTGTGCAAATATAACCAACGAATTTCGACGAGCGAAAATTGTGGGTAAGTAGGATATGAACTGAAAGGTACGGATACAGAAAAAATACAACGAAACGTCTACAGAACAGACCCTTATCAGCATTTACATTAAATCCCGCATAATAAAACAATTCCAAGCTTCAAATGAGATTTACTTTCGCTTCAATTCGTAGGCAACAAGAAGGCAAAGCAGACGGACGGGACATCAGATTTTAATACAGGCGTGCTACTGCATGCACCAGCAAACTGGGGTTGGCCGTCTTCACATAACAAGAGTAACAAAGAATAAACTGCAACGGACACTGAGAAAAATCAGAAGCGTGTGACGATGTGGGCGACATTGACTTCAACCCTGCCTCCTGCTTCCACACGCATTTCCTAAAGGAAAATAATATATTGTGCGCGCTTTAGCTGTCGTCAGAACCTGCACAGCGCAACAAACGTCACACTTCCACAGAGGGTATCTGGAAGTAAAACCGTGCGTGTATGTCCAGTGTTTAATATTTCTACACGTGTTGACTGACCCCAGCACGTGTGTATGTCCAGTGTTTAATATTTCTACACGTGTTGACTGACCCCAGCACGTGTGCAGTGCGTGACTTAATTTCCACGACAGACTGACTGCAGTAGCTGCAGCTAGTATGTAGCATGAATGAAGAAAATTACAGTCCTACATGTCCATAAATCATATGTATATACACACACACACACACACACACACAAACTATGTGGGCGGTCTGGGGATTGAATCCTTGTGAGGGCGATATTTTCCGCAACCGTCCAGACCGGCCCTGTGGCCCACACGGCCTCTTGTACAGTGGGTACCGGGTCTCTTTACCTGGAGCAAAGCGGCCAGGGCATTGCGTTCATCACCCCCTCCCCATCTAGCGCCCAGGTTAAACAAAGAGTACAGCTAGACCTCTACTCCCCGTCAGACCCTCACTGCCTGTTCTAGGCTGAGATTTACCTCTAACGTTCTATTTAATGCACGATTTAATTATCACCGAGTGGATGCAATGATTGCAGCTGACAGCCTTCCCACTTACAGACACATGGAAATTAAGGTATTCATAAGGAAGGAAAGTTGCGCCGTTTTTATCTGTGCCTACTAGGTAATATTTGAAGAACTACGGTTTGTCTCTATGTGCGTTCACTAATCAAATCTATAGAAGCATGTGTGCTCTTTCTACCTGTGTAGAATTTGAATAAAAGCAGGTAATATTTCAAAGCGTGTTCATCACTTGAACCTGTTCCTTCGTGTGTACTCACTGTGTGCTTATCGTGGTGTGATGCACACCAACGCCTGGTGACCAGGTGTGTACACACTGTGTGCTTATCATGGTGTGATGCACACCAACGCCTGGTGACAAGGTGTGTACACACTGTGTGCTTACCGTGGTGTGATGCACACCAACGCCTGGTGACCAGGTGTGTACACACTGTGTGCTTACCGTGGTGTGATGCACACCAACGCCTGGTGACAAGGTGTGTACTCACTGTGTGCTTATCGTGGTGTGATGCACACCAACGCCTGGTGACAAGGTGTGGTATCTACTTCTCGTGCAACTTCCACCACTATTTCAGAAGTCCATCAAATTCTCGAATATTTAACTTAAATACTACTTCTGTGCTGCATCTGTGTTGTTATTGAACGAAGCCAATATAGATATATATAGATATATGACTTGTGGACGGATAAGAAAAGTTAAGTTGTGCGCGTGCGTGAGCATTACACCACGTAAGACTTCAGGGAAAATGTGTCATGCTGCATGGATCCTTAATCCGCATATGAGAGAAGAAGGTCGGGGGCATCAATTGGAGGAGCCTCGGAATAAGGGGCTGCAACCTATCGGTTCATCGTGTGACTGACAGGAGGTGACCAGGTAACCAGGTAAGCGAGCATTACGAGATTGATTGCACGCCAAAGGACTTAACGCCAGAAGCAGCAAGGTCAGCACTTGTCATCTTCCCAAAACAAAGAGTCGAACGTTTACAGACAAATCTGCGCTCTTGTGAATAACAGCTGTATTCTGCGCTCTTGTGAATAACAGCTGTATTCTAAAGCAGCCAACTACTGTACCTGACGTTCGCGATAGGCAAGCGAGGAAGATGCGACACAATCCTACCTGGTGGCGCCGCTGAGACACAGACCGTACTGCCTACGTGTCGCACACGCTGTTTTGACAAGTACCTACGTGCTTCATAAGCTGCAACACCATCCCATTCCACTCGCCACTGGCCGGATCCTGAGCGCCGTATTTCCTATCTGAGGCAAGATCCAAAATGTAGTCAAAGCCGACGTGCTGCGCTGTTCGGTGCAGAAGATCCACACAGAATCCATAGAAACGCGAGTTGCCCGTGTAGTTCCTCCCTTGACGCACCATCACGAAAGGAACCTCCTGCACAGTCGCAGGCATTCGCCTTAAAACAGTCTCCTGTACTCCAAATGCATAGAGACTACATCTGAAACTGAATGACTTCTGAGTTCGTTTTTCAAACGATGTATCAACTACAGGTTGTAAGCTGATGATGACGCTGTTTCAAATTCAAAGCCCATGGCGCAGGATGACGATGCACAGGAGGATATCTGAACCTCACACGGAGGACGTAACAGGAAGCTTGAGAAAACTCTGCGGTGAAGAGTTCATGATTTTTACTCCTCGCCAAAGATGATTAGGGTTATCAAATCAAGGAGGATGAGGATGGTTCGAGCATGTGGCACGAGTGGGGGCGAAGAAAAGTGCGTAAGCTTTGGTTGGTGCATCGCATTGCGAAATGCACCGATTAAAATAATTAAATATGCCGTCAATCACAACACTTGTATATCTGTCATTTACTATAATTTTATACTACATGTTTCGGCCTCTTTTGGTTATTACCAGGTATATCTAAACACAAAAAATACTAAGAGGAAGGATAATTACAAACATAAAATAGAAAGGTTAGAATAAGACCTTCTTTACAGCTGAAGTGGAATTTATAAGAACAGCAGTCCAGACGCCGAACGCCGATAGGGCCACTATGAACGCATAGAGAAAGTTACACTGTGCAAATCTGCAGCAGGTTCCGCTTGAGGTACGTCTGTGACTTTAAATAACAGTATCTGCCACAGTTTGGGATGTGTGTAAGCACTCTGCGTACGAGTTATCGTGGTTTTGTGTCTTTCGTACGGAGATCAGTTTGGCATTCTTGGATTACGTGTTGGTTTTGGCGTGTCCGTTTTTTAACTTTATGGCGTAGCTTTTAGTGGAAAGATGTACGCTGTGAGACGGAGGGTGGGCCTGCATTATATTTGCTGTATAGCAGGCACTGAGATGCACGCAACCTGAAACCGCGATAAGTTACGCAGAGTGCTTGCCAAAATTCATAAAATGTAAGATGGTGTTATTTACACTTACACAGTCACTGCTTCAAAAGGCACTTTCTCTGTACGTTTACAGCAGGCGTCCCTGCGTTACACACAACCAGTCTTATTCTTGTAAGCTGCCACGTCAGGCGCAGAGAGTAAGGTGTTATTCTAACCTTCAGTTTGTGTTTGCAGTATCCTTCCTGTCAGCACCTCTGTGTTCAGATACAACTGATGATGGCCAAAAGAGGCTGTAACAGGCAGTACAGAATTACAGTAAGCAGCCAGGCACACAATTGTTGTGGTCTGCGGCATATTTGTTCAGTTTAATCTTCAAATTCACAAACCTGGGCGAGGGTAGAAGAATAGTACTACGACGGATCATAAAGCAGGGCAAGTGGCGTTGACTGAACTTATTTGCCTCCGAACAGGAAGAAGCAGCGGACGTTTGTGCACACTGTAATGAAACTTCCGGTTTCACAAAATGCCGGAAGTTTCTTGACCGGCGGATGACCTATCAGTTTCTCAGGAGGGACGATGCCGCATGGAGTTAGTTAACATGATGAGCGTAAATACCAGTACGTACACACTAGTCATGAATGGCAGCAATAGCTAAGCATTTAAAAGAAGGCCGTCCTTGTCTATTTTAAAGCAATGTCCTTGGAGTAACTTGGAAAGTTGAGAAAACCCGCGGCAGTGTTCACTCAGTGCAGGCTGTAACCCAAACAAGGTTGGCAGCCAAGAAGTCTCAGTGTTGCCGCTGTTCTAACGGGCTCGGTTTCCATCGTGTCAGCGGGACTAGTGAAGGCAGCAACTCGGTGCCAGCTTCACATCACTGTTATCAACGGCAGGCGTTATTTACGTAAAATCATGTATAGTTACAATGCTCCCTCTAAGCTGCGCGGGTGCGCGGCCGCGCACTAACTGCAATGCTCCCGCGCACACTGAATTGTTGCCGCCCAGCTGGAAGTTTTTAATTTTCATTGTAAACGTTCTTATTATGCATATTACAAGAAAACCTTTAAAGTGCCGCGCAGTCGTCAGGCCGTGCAAACATTTTCTGCTCAGAGCAGCAGCCGGTTCGCACAGCTGTAGAACAAATGAGAGGGAACGCTGTACAATTGTGTCATGAACAGACAGGAATAGCAAAGGAAGCGGCTTTCAGCTATGCGTGCTTTCTTCTTGGACTGCTTCACCCTTGAAGCCGGGACCGACAGGCTGTCCCGTAACGTCTGTAATAACTACCAGTCAACGCTGTATAACATGCCAGAAGAGCAAAAACCTCGGCTTTCGCATAGTTTATGATACTAAACAATTTGCATTGGGACAGACTCAGTAACACTACGCAAAACCGCCTCGCTATAGCAGGTTCTGTGGCAGACACGGCGCGCGGAGTAGAGCAACGGGACGCCTTGGAAACCCACAAATCCTCCTTTGACTGTCCCTTGTTTGTGCCCCGTCTGACCTCATGGTCAAATAAAGTGCCCAGTCTGACCTCATGGTCAAATAAGGTGCCCAGTCTGATCTCATGGTCAAATAAAGTGCCCCGTCTGATCTCATGGTCAAATAAAGTGCCCCGGCTGATCTCATGGTCAAATAAAGTGCCCCGTCTGATCTCATGGTCAAATAAAGTGCCCCGTCTGACCTCATGGTCAAATAAAGTACCCCGTCTGACCTCATGGTCAAAGTGCCCCGTCTGATCTCATGGTCAAATAAAGTGCCCTGTATGAGTAAGGTATAAAAGAAACGACATTTCTACAAGTGACTGGATAAACTCAGAACGCCTGTTCCTGCAATGTCTGTAAACGGATCCTGTGTGCTAGCAACAATCCCTAACGGTCGTGCTTATTTAGACTTCTCACGTTGTTCTTTATTTATTTACTTATTTATAAACACGCTGTAAATGCCGCTGTCAGCAACTCAGATCATATAGCGTCCTGTGGGAAGGTTACTAATGCAGCATGAATAGGAAAGGACGTAAACAGAAGCAGCACCGGTTTAGCTTTACGTTCTGTCCTCACGATTTCCTAGAAAGAACGAGAGAAGGCATGAAAAATCTCAGGATAGGCGGTATCCCGACTGAGAATCGAACCTTGCCCCTCCCAGATACATTTATTGATAAAGCACTTTCGACCCTTGTCATCGGAACAGATGCGAACTTCAGCTAACCAACGGAGGACATAATGGATAAGTCCCGGAAACACAAAGCACTTGAGTCAACTTGGCGAAGCCAGTTTACCTATGCAGCTTACAGCGTAAAAGGCGACAACCGCGAATTTTACACAAATCGAAAGAAACAGGCCGTGACCTATTTTAAGAGACTGTTATAGTACTTGCCTATCCAGGTTGAGCAAATGCACAAAACGTCTCAGTCGGGGACGCCGATATACAGGCCAAAAATCGAGGCCAGCGTCTCCACACTCGGAAGAATGCAATCATGATATTCGCATTTTATTTCACGGGGAGGCGTTTGGTTGTGGTTTGAAGAAACAGCACCCACCCACGACCGTGTCCAAGCGTTTATGTCCACACCCTGACTGGCCGCATTACTGGACGCTAAGACGTAAGGTAACAAACAGACCACTGCACAGTAGCGCGTGCCAAAGTGAGAAATAACGCATTAAGTCTTAGTAGAAACCGTTTCAAAATTTCTCTCCAAATTATCTCTTTAGTCTAACAAGGCTGAAACTACGATTCAGTGACTTTTAATGCAATGTTGCTCCGAAATCCCCTGCAGTCTAACACATTCCTGCAACAGCAGTTTTAAAAGCAGCATATTTTACCGCTTTCAGTTTGAAAGAGCGGCAGAAACATTTTCTCTGAATAATGAAGACAAA
Source organism: Coptotermes formosanus (assembly GCA_013340265.1). Taxonomy (NCBI): domain Eukaryota; kingdom Metazoa; phylum Arthropoda; class Insecta; order Blattodea; family Rhinotermitidae; genus Coptotermes; species Coptotermes formosanus. Next base: position 133,621 of record BLKM01000641.1, read on the forward strand.
TGGGAGAGACGAGTTGTCTGACGGAGACTGTCAAATGGGACAGGACGAGCTGTCTGACGGAGACTGTCAAATGGGACAGGACGAGCTGTCTGACGGAGACTGTCAAATGGGACAGGACGACCTGTCTGACGGAGACTGTCAAATGGGACAGGACGACCTGTCTGACGGAGACTGTCAAATGGGACAGGACGAGCTGTCTGACGCAGACTGTCAAACGATACACAACACCAGTGGAACTCACTGAAGCGAAGAGAATTCCTTCTACAGGTGATTCATACTTTTGCTCTACTTTGAAAGACCGATACGTTGGTTGTGTAACGATGCTGTTCCGGAGCACCCGAAGTAAGTGTACAGAACCACGTACGCTACTACGTCGTCACTCATCTTAAGGGACTTAACGAACGCTATGAGAGGACCGTACTCGGGCTGCCGGTAACCCCGCCGTGTTTCACGTGGCTACACACGAGTAAAATTCTGTGCTTGCTATGCACCTTTATCAACTGCAGAGCTTGTTTAGCACGGAATGGCAATACGGCAACGCACACAGCGACGCTATCCGTCCCGTTCGGGGTACACAATTATATATAGCCCTATATATATTTTTTTCAATGGCGCAACAGCCGCCAGTGGGCTAGAGCCTCCTCATTATCGACGCTTCACAATCACACTCGGCAGAACGCCTCTGGACGAGTGATCAGCCCGACGCAGAGACCTCTACCTGACAGCACACAACATTCACAGGAGACAGACCTCCATGCACCCGGCGGGGTTATTTTTTATCCCTGTACTTGTATTAACAACTGACATCATACATTACCTGTATTAAAACAATATCACACGTGTCATGTATTCTTCCTCCTAAAAGAAATAAACGCCACAGGCAGGCCTGCTCTCCTGCACGTACCCCCTGCACTTGACCGCCTCCCTGGATGCTTCGTTCCCACCTCTCGACCGCGTCCCTCCGTCTTGTTCACGTCTCTCCTTGCACCTGTCGGCGTCGAACACGCCTCTTGTATCACGTCTAGGTAGTTTCCGTACATTAGGAGTAGCTGAGGCCATCGACACGTCTTCCATATCATCCGTCGCAGGAAGTCGGGACCAGAGCATCGCGCCCACTGAGGCTGCAGCATAGCATGTGCCCAAAGATCCACAACGTCGCATTATGCTTTGGTTTTGGCCCAAGCCCGAAGTCCGGTAACAAGAACCACGTCAGAGGCACTGCAGTTGGATCTATTCGATGTAGGAGCGAAATTCGTGCGCGGGTCCAGTCCCACGTCTGCACCGCCTGTCCGCACTGCACCAGGCGGTGGATCGGACAGTCCCACGTCTGCACCGCCTGTCCGCACTGCACCAGGCGGTGGATCGGACAGTCCCACGTCTGCACCGCCTGTCCGCACTGCACCAGGCGGTGGATCGGACAGTCCCACATGTGCACCGCCTGTCCGCACTGCACCAGGCGGTGGACCGGACAGTCCCACCACGCAGCAGTCTTGGCGGCCGGCAGTTGCACTCAGATTTACCCTCCGCAGCCTTTCATTTGTTGGCACAGTATCGCGAGTCGCCCGATGCCATGCGTACTTGACTTGTGTCATGGAGATCGGCCATGTTGACTTTTCCCCAGATTGGTCGCCAGTCCTTGGAAGGATGTCTTTCTTGTATCCGTACGGGGATCGGCAGAACAATTTTGCTATCGTGTTCCCGTAGCATTCCATAAATTCTCGTCTTCAACGCCCCTTTGAGTTTCGTCTTGCAAACGCCTTCCAAGATAAGCCCACATCGTCAGCGATGTAACGATTATATTTCCGATTACGCATCGTTTACACAGTTGTGAAAGTTCATACTTACTAACTGAGCAGTGTGCTTCCTTTTCCCGTCTCGTTACCTTGAACAAGTGAACAGTGGGCGCATGCGCGTGTGTGCGCCCCCGCTGACAGTGTTCCCTTCTCTTTCTTTTGGCATTTAATCATGTAACGGGTCGAACGAACTTACGGCACAAACTTTTGACGTAACTAGCGGCAACCAACGGAAAGCCGACAACTTAAATCGCTCCATACGTCCCATTAAGCAGTAATATTGTCACCCCTTGAAATCGTACGAGGAAATATACCTAAGTGGAGGTATAACTCCACACAATCTTAACTTCGGCGCTATATGTAGGAGGGTTGTCAAATTCACTTACTAGACCCTTATCACCTGAAATGTGTAGCGGAAAGCTACTGGACAGGAGACCACGCGGCCCCTGCAGCCGGTTTGTATATGGAGGGGAAACACCTCTGTCCCCCAAGCAACTGAACCTCGATTCTTCGGTCGTCCAGCCCGTAGCCTACTCTCTACAATGACTGAGCCCTCCCGTCTCACCCGGATACCCTCATGCTTAATACATATTACGTGAAACTGATAATGGCCTCTTTTTAACCACAACAACCTGTAATTATTCGCATATAAAATGCCATAATTTGGTTTGTGTACTACAGTTGTACTGTACATCAGGTAACTAGGGTAACAGTCCTCCAAAAAACACACTGCTGTTTCACCGGCCCCTGAATCAGACAGGACTGAGAGGACCTGAGTCTTAAAACAGGACACCCGTGGCTGGGCAACTAACTTACGGGGATTGTGATGACGACAAGTGTGACGTTCATGGTTCCGGGGTCGAAGAAGGCGCTGCGGTCGGTAATGTTGACGCCAGAGCCGGGACGCCACTCGCCCACTTTGACTAAGGCATGCTGCTTCAGTTTCAGCAGGTCTAGCTTGAACTGGACTCGGCGCCCCTCCTTGAATTCTACGGGGCCACTCAGTCCCTTCAGTTCCGCCTGAAATGACAAAATATACGCCACGAATTAAACCGTTTCCGCGCCTGACTAAGAGTGAGCCGCCAGATGGCCAAGACAGGAGGAACATACAAAATAACAACCCTTCTCTTACCCACGCAGTATAAAAGCTCTAATAATATCAAAATTTGAGCCTCTCACAGCGGTTTTTTCAGATATTATTCTGAGCTGTTGGGGTTACAGTTACTGACGTTTGTTAGAACCACGGTGACTTCGTCTTCAAACTTCCTGTCTCTGAATTACACAGCACCCAGAATTTCCTTAATAATTTCTTTAAATCGGTTGTACACAGTGGACATTTTTGTCACACTGTTTTCTGGTTCCAGATGCACCAGGCCAGGGAAACATGCAGGTACACAGCTCGGCCAAGGTCCGAAATTGCATTTTCGCAAACGCAGTGCGTTGGGAAGAGCGACAGCGCGGTGACTCGTGCAGTTCCATTTCGGCACGACCTGACTCCTACACGAGGGCTCGAATATCACAAACGCTGTGTGCAGGACAGAGTCCAAGCTCCACTAGAGGTTACAGACACCAGTCACCCAGAACGGTAAGGCCCTGTGACGTACCAAAACCAGCAACGTCATTAAAACTGGAAAAGGTCTGAGCAGCTGATCGCATTCCAAAAGAACGCCAGATACGCCTTTCAAGAAGGCCTTGGGTGCATGTTATACCTTCATTTAATAACCGTATTCGGCTGTCACACGTTCCACCGTCTCTGCACGTAATCTTATCCAAACCCGGCAAGAACCCTGAATTCCCTCTGAAGTCACGCCCGGTTAGCCTTCTGTCCGATAGGGCCAAACGATTCCAGAAAGTCTCGCTAAAAGAGACCACAGGCACGCGTAGGAAAGGAAATTTATAGCTGCAAACTGCTTTGATTTTTGTGAAAGTCGCATCAATATGTACATCTTACGTTTCACGCAACCTTAAATTTCAACAAGTCTCTCTACGGATGTGGCGTTCTCGGATATCGAAAGGTGTTCGATACTGCCCGGCACCCCCGCTTATTTCATGCGTCAAAAACACTGGACTCTAGTGCGCTTGCATTTTCTGCCTGTTTCGCTTCAATCAGACAACTCAAAGGCTGTTGAAGGTAAGACGCCCACGCCTAGAGAAATACGAGCCGGCGCTACACAAGGTTCCGTCGTGGTCCGCACATTGTGTAGCCTGCAGCAAGTCACGCCCTTAACCCTTTAAAGACGAAGCGTGTCTGCTTTACATAAGGACTCAGTGCGTACCGCGCTGTAAACACTCTACATTTCGGTTATAAAAACCAATCTCTTCGTGTTTTATAAGGCAAAAGTTGCTGTTTGTTCTGAGATCCACACAAAACACATAAACGCAATGTGGGCACCACGTAGAATTTTTTAATGTTAAACCTGGTCATATGTAAAGTTACCGCTAGGCTTTAAAAGGTTAAACAGGAAACTACACATCGAGCCCTCTCTGCGGATGATACCTATTTACGTCTGCCACCGACTGCACTGTGGCTCATGTTCTCAGAAACCGCAACGCGTTCTCTCTTCAGTGGCGTCATGGCGTGAGCCCTGGACACGGACCTGCGGAGTCTCATCTTGCATTCAAAGGCGGAATGTCACCTTGGTAAAACATGTGAAGTATCTCTCAGCTTTGATAATGTTACACAATGAATACATACAGACACGACTTTTCCTAGGCGCATACACATCCGCGAATTTCACGTGGCTTTCGAAATTCCGTCAGTGGCCGATTTTGTTACAGAATTACGTAGGCTTGCGAAGTCAAGAGAATTAAACTTCTCGCAACTCTGGGCGGAAGTAAACCCGACACAAGAAGCAGAACGGGCTGAAACGTAGCGGCGGTCAGACGTGCGACCGGTGCAAGTGACTGCTCTGCCGTCACAGCGAAAGGTCACAAGGCGAGGGAACGTCTGGACTGATGGGGGCCAGACTAATATCTGATCATAAGCCCCAGAAGGGACTTGGCACCGAGACGGAACGTCAGTCGCCATGTGACCATGCTTTCGAACCAGCAACGACGGCTAAGGCCGTGCCGTACTTTAAGGCAGTCAGTACCGTATTCGAAATGCGAAGACCCCGGTTCGCTCCCTTGACAGTGCATATAATATGCCAGCTGAATGAAGTGCTACTGGTTCACGTTTCTCTCCGAGTTCTTCGGTTTTCCCCTGTCAGTTACCAAGCAAACAAAGCCCTGTATTTATTCACCTATCATATGGAGGTGGAAATTGAGCCCATTACAGGCCGCATGAAATTCGGTACGCGGATATGTTATGAATATACCCACAAACTGAGTAACAAATATTGTTTGTAATGCAGGAATTACGATACTTCTACGGGCTGAAGTTTGAGGTTAGGTATGACCGATGCACGTAACATAAGAAGTTTTCCAACGAAACATAACAACAGACTGTCACAATAGCAACAACGTGCTACAATACATGCACGACTGTGGGCAATATCGCGCAGTGTGGCCAGGGCGCACAGAACGGTGTCATCATCTGACAGGTGTTCAGGATGCAAATATTCGAACGCGCCTCAACGTTAAGTTTTACCTCCTTTTCTTATCATGTTACCTGTCAAGCAAGTTATATGCACATATTTACTAAAGGATGCGGTTATAGACAGGTCAGAGATACAAGCAAAACCTCTACGATTCCATCACAGAAATTAACTTTACTGGACGTCATCCGATCGAGTCAGAAGAATTCAAATTCTCTAACACAGGATGACGGACAGTGCAGCACAATTCCAGTTCATCATCCGCGACCCGCGCAGTTCCATCACGGCGACACCGCAGGCGCAGAAAGCCTACACGGTACAATTACAACCAGCGAAGAAGATTCAAAGTCTTCTGGGATGTAACGCTTTGTCACTGGGCCAAGTATTCCCAACTTTTCGAAGGCACTGCGATCGTTCGGCGTGCGTCTTCAGCAATACCTCTACGAGAACTTCAAATATCGCAACAAACTATTATAGAATAAAGCTACGCAACACCAAGGTGTGTCGCGCATGCAGCAGAACGGAGACAGCACTCCACACAGGTGCCCCTTCTGCATCCTTTCACTTTTCGCAGGCCAGGTTCTGCCCAAGACCCGTACCACTGCAAACCATGTATGCATCTGGGGGGCTGCCTTTGGCATAGCGCAGCTTATGCTTAAACTCAGCCTTATATGGAGGTGAGTTGCCAGCTTCAAGCGCCGACCGCTTTTTCTCCGAGGAAACAGTCCCCCGGTAGCCACTGCCTATAGCCTGCATCGGCCTCAGAACCGGTCTTGACAATTTGGAGAAGAGAAATTCTCTTGCACGTGCTGGGAAACACAGCACAATTCTTCGGTACTCCAGCCCGTAGCCTGGTAATTGGACAAACGGTACTATCCCGGCTACCTTATTTTATTAGGATAAAATATCAATCAGAAAAACAAATGATCAGAATAACAGTATCTTCTGTGTACGAGACCCACTGCTTCGAAAATCTAAGGCAGAGTGCCACTTGCATCGCCTGTAATTAATGGTTTTGTGTTTCCCTTCGCGGATAAAACTACTCGGAACTTTAAGAAGACGAGAGTCACTCAAGACAGCAACTGGTTTCCGCTGCAACTGACACTGACACATCTGTGGAGATGTTTGTGCGGGGAAACACCGCTGTTCCTGATCTTGACGAGCCACGTAGCGGGCTGCCTGCTGACAGATCGAAGGGGGCATGTGACGACGGGCGTTGAGTGTAGCGTCGTAATTACCCTTAATTACCACATCAGCTGACGCGCCACCTCATGCGTGTCAAGAAGTTAAGATTAATGGTCCAAATTCTTAATGCAGCCTCTGCTTCGTCAGAAATCCAGATCTGAATCTGGATGCCATCAGAACGAAAATATTTCGAGATTTGTTGTCTGAGTAGAAATCAGTTCAGGCTGCTTCATTTACGCAGATATCGTAACAGAGAAGTGCAGAGACGACGCAGTTTGTATTAAATCATTTATATTACTGACCTCTACCTGACAACACACAACACTCACAGAGACAGACATCCCTGCCCCCGGCGGGATTCGAACCCACAATGCCAGCAAGCGCTCGGCCGCAGACCCACGCCTTAGACCGCGCGGCCGCTCGGATCGGCACTCTGCTTTCTTGGTGCAGCAAAGCAGAGAAAGTGGGTCAAGCAGATATTGACAAATTTAGATCGAACTCTGCACGTTGAAGGCGACCCAGCACGAATGACTTCGTAAATTGAAAGTTTCCATACCTTGTCTTGCTGCGGTTAGTCCTAAAGCATATCTGTTGCCTAGATGTCAGATCGCTAGTTAAGCAGATGGTAGATAAAGCATCATTAGTTACAACAGTCCAACATATACAGTGTTCCTGAAATAGGCGCCCCTATACTAAATACGTGTTCTATGGACCAAAACAAAGAAGACCCTCCATTCACACACATGTCTGAGGGCGCGTCGCTTCCGCGGTATGACCACTTTAAATATGAGAAGGGCAGCATCATGTCCAACAGTACAGGACGGACACTTGGAGCGCCGCTTGTGAAAGGTTTATGTGTGACCAGCGCGTATCTGAAACTGGCAATAACAAATCGTAGGAGCATCGGTACTGGTGTCTGAGTGTGTGAAACGTTCTGCAGTGTATTAATGTCTAAGGTGGTCACAATGAAGAAAGCACGCGACCTAGCACACATCTTTGTATGAAGTGTTTGTTTTGGTCCACAGACCACATATCTACATATGGCCGCCTATTTCAGATACATCCTGTATATGTACTCACAAACAGGACAAATTTAGCAATTTGTAGCTATATAAAAGCCACGTTTCTTGCTTAATGTCTTATAATTATGGTCGGCTCGCGGTATAAACTCGCTGTTTGGACGTCAAATAGCAGCCACCAGTACTTGGAACACAGACCAGAGAACTGCAGACCCCTGCAGTAGAGGCGATACAGCTGTGGTGTGTGCGCAGCGTGTACAGAACCTTCGGGCCGTTGCACACAGGAGATTATGAAGCCGGAGAAGAGAAATAAGCCATTAGGCCGGGCGGGGGGCGGGGTCAACCTAAAGGGCTTGTGCAACGGCATAGAGCTTTGTAAGCGGAGAAGACTGCCGGGTCGTCTTTAGCAGGGTGCCTCACACTTTGCTAGTTCGCGGAGCGACAAGTCGCGAAAGTGTGGTACGGCACCAAAAGATTGTTTGTATTTGCCACAATTTGAACTAGGAACAATATTAAGCAATCCCAAAGCCCAATCCCAAAAGCAAAGCCTGGGCAGGCCCTTAGCGTTCCAGGAGGCTGAGGCTCCCAGATTTCTAGACAATCGGCACATGAAGGTGGTAAGGTTGGCAGCCCTACACACCGGCCGCGTTTACCCCCCAGGCTATATTTCTGGTACTCATTTCTGTTAGAGGCTGAGTCGACCCCAGGGCCGGAAGGCGGAAGTGCGGCCGGAAGGTTTATGTCAATATGTCAAATTATGAAAAATTCCAATGACCGCGACCTTCCGGTTTGTAGCGCAGTGCCTCAACCAACTGCGCCACCGCGGCCCATTCCTTCAGATGGGGAACACACATAAACCTTTGCCTATACACTGTACGGCTGGAAGTGTGCATCACAGGCGCCGTCGTGTATTTCGCTGTTCAGCTGTTCACGGTTCTGCCTACTCCACTGGTTTTAATGGGTCACAGACCGTCTGTGCACTTCGTTACACACGTAACACTGATTCCAATGAAATGTGCAGATGCCAGTGACATCCTGTGGCGAACTGCTCAGATTTAATTATATTTGAGAAAAGGGATCAAGTATGACACACGAGGACCGGAATAAGTAAGTGAGGACACCTGCCGCAAATGTGATCAAGGTTATGTCGTTACATTCTGGGGGGGGGGGGGGGGACGGACGCAAGATGTCCTCCATATTATGCAAGGAACTCAAATAATCTAATTTGCATCGAGTTTGCAAATTAGATAAATTACTGAATACATGCCCATACATTTTTTTATAAAGGCAGAGTAAACATTTCCTTTTCCGGATTCTTTATCGGCGCCTTGCGCGCGCGCGCGCGCGCACACACACACATACACACACACACACACACATATGTACACGAAATTTACAAGGCATATATGTATGTATGTATGTATGTATGTATGTATGTATGTATGTATGTATGTATGTGTATATGTATGCATGTATGTATATATATATATATGCAGTTTACCGAAAGCATCCGGAAGAAGGCAATGCACACTCGGCCCTTCATGAAAAGAATTTTACGAACACGTGGGCACATATATGTATACTTATTTAACAGCGAACCGTACCGTCCGTCTGTACTAGGCTGTTTCTACAGAACGCAAGTGGCAGAACAGTGGCAACTACGAAAAAGGTTTCTCTGGGAGAGACAGCGAGGTCTTATAGCCGATCTTATTCACGCTTCCGAAAACCCCTAAACAAGCGCCGTTGTCGCCCGTTCCACCAGTACCAGTGATTAGCGTTACGCTTGCGGAAGGTCCAGTGTTCGAGCAAAACTCTAAGTGAGGTACCGGGAACACCCTGAAAGACAGACAATTCCTGTCACGCTTGCTTGTTGCGCAGTTACTGTAGCAGGAAACTGCTCCACCTGGACAAACAATCCGCTACAAAAGTAACTTCCGTGTGTGTAAAGAATCATTTATAAAATTAAATTTGAAGCGTACCTTTAACACTGTACGTAACACATTTTGGTCTTTATGTCGAATTTCAGCTGATGCCGGTTGTTATAAATTAGCGGCAAAAAATCTGGGGGCTTCGAACTGTTGCAAGAGCAAGCTGCTGCGTGCTGCTCGCAAAGCAACATGCTTATGGATATTTTAATCTGCAGGGATCCGACATCACGCAGTTTGTTAGCCAGGCAGTAACAGCACGGAAGAACGTTGGTATATATTTACCAAACTTCATGGCGTCACATCAGAAAACAAAAATCTTCGCTCTCGCCGTTGTGAAAACCTCAAATCAAACGCAGAATGTATGGAGACTTGTATGGAATGATCATGAAAAATCACAAAACTTAAACATGACAGGTTTTTCGAAGGAGATTCGAACTCTGTCACACCAAATACCTCGCACAGAGCAGGAGTGCTAACACGTGTGCCACACGTGTCTATTAGTGGTCTCAGAGTGAGACGATCATGAATTGACCGTGTCACGATTCGGATGTGCTACTGTCAAATCCCACAGGCCTACTTCAGAAGTCCGATGCCGAAACAAAAGCTCCCGGCATTTTCTCTCTGTCCTCTCTCAGGACTGCTGCTGCCACAATTTTAACCTTTCAAAGCCTAGCGGTAACTTTACGTACCACCAGGTTTAACATTAAAAAATTCTACGTGGTGCCCACATTGCGTTTATGTGTTTTGTACGGATCTCAGAACAAACAGCAACTTTTGCCTTATAAAACATCAAGAGACTGGTTTTTATAACCGAAGTGGAGAGTGTTTACAGCGCGGTACGCACTGAGCCCTTATATAAAACAGATACGGTTCGTCTTTAAAGGGTTAAAACAGCTGTGGCAAATCGTGCTTTAGGGTGGGGCCTGCACAGGCTGTGTGGCTGTAGTAAGGCCTACGTTGTCAACGCCTTGTACCTAACCGTCAGTCCGCACAATAAGCAATAACGAATGTCACAAATACAAGCAGCAGTGTGCAGTTAGGACGCAACGCGCTGACCGTTAAGGGTTGGGACGCCACCTGCCTTTGACGGTACGGAAAGTTGGGACGGATTTGAAAGATGCAATAATGAAAATGATGCGTAAGAAAGCACACAAAACTGGTTGAACTGTGACGGAACAACGCAGAACGTGAAATAAGGACAAATAACTCACGATAAGTGTTAGCCTTGTTTCCTCGTTACTATACTCTTCCTGCACCACTTGCAACCAAATAACGCATACACGGAAAGTCACGTCTGCGTATTCGCCCTAACATTTGAAATCCAAAAACCACTGGGCATATTTTTACGAAACATTACATGTACATGTTACGTCACAGAGACAGACAAACACTCGCACTGTACAACATCGCATGTAACAATCGGTTATAACGTCGTGGGGCCACGCCATGGCTCAGGCTGTCTGGGAAATATTAGAGAAGCGTTAAAAACGAACACAGCGACACCGTGCAAGCCTGCAAGCATTTACTTTTGCTGACTGGGCACGAGAAGCAACCTGATTCTAACTGAACGTCTTACAGAGTTCATGTAGTTGATGAGGCTCAGTCCGCCGTCCCACGGCAGTTCCTCCTCGCAGCTGACGTTGGACAGCCGAAGGGTGTGGCTTTGCTCCAGCATCTGCAGCCCAACAGCGAACACGTGCACCGAGTCGTAGATAAGGGCGGGCTCCGCCTGGAACGCAGCAAATTGTGTGCGCTATATACACAGCACTGTGCACACTTGAAGAGGCAGACTGTTACAGCTGTGGCTGCACTCACTTGTGTACAAACTGAGTATGATAAAACGGGTATTTCTTTATGTATTTAAAGTTGCTGTAACAGCGATGCGTACTAAAGACTGCATCAGTCAGCAGAATCAAAGAGTCAAATTGCTTGAGTGCAGCCACGCATCTTATTTTAAACGATAATTACTATTCGACGATTTTTTCAGAATTGAGGCACAAAAGTAAATACCCAGCAGCCAACACACTACATAGTTACACTGTCAACTGCTTTTGTCAGTAAAACACGTTTATTTAAATCTTCACAAAAAATCACGTTTATTTATTTACCCATTATATAGCCAATGTACAGTGTGCAGCATAACGAGACGCACACACGAGTGAGAAATTGGTGTGATTTTCGAAATGCTGCTAATTTCAAAGGTAGTTTGTCACTATCAATTGTTCTCTCATTATACCCATCAGCTATAGCCTCTTGTTACACTGCCTGCCTTCAAATCAAGCAAGTCCTTCTCAGTGCACAACTGCCATGAAGAACCCTGCCGGTGCAGACGGTCCTGCACTGTACGAACCTACATGGCTGCACAATAGGCACTTGCTTAGCAAGTGTCAATTAATATTTCACCATCAAAAACACATTATTTAATCCCGCCTGTCTGGATCCAGAGGCTCCCATGCTTTTTATTTTATATTTACAATAACGACCATGAAAGTAAAAAATTAAGGGATACAGTGTGTCCCGCCTTCTCTCTCTCTCTCTCTCACACACACACACACACAAACACACACACACACACACACACACACACACACACACACACACACACACACACACACACACACA
>BLKM01000641.1:145718-234348 GCA_013340265.1 Coptotermes formosanus
TTGAGTTTTCTGATGACGGCTTTTTGTATGTAAGCCGAAGCATGTCGCCTTACAGCAATACAACTTTACGTAATGACATTTAGTTCTGAGTGACGACCTTGCTCTGCACTCCTGGTGTGTCGGCACAACGGGAAGTCCCACTTACATGTGGCCACTCGAATCATTAAGCTGCAAGTGGGGCTTTGTACAATATAAGAATAACAAAAACACTAATCAACAACAAATGCACAAAGAGAGTTTTATCATCAATCGTAACACACTCCTACATGTTTCGACCCTGCTGGGTCATCTTCAGGGATAACTTGTTGTTATCGTTACACTAAGGTTGCACTTTACAGTTGAGTGCGAATGTGCTGTTGACTGTGTACTGGAGGCGTGAACTGTCTGCGGTCCCGGCCTGCAGGCCGGGACCGCAGACAGTTCACGCCTCCAGTACACAGTCAACAGCACATTCGCACTCAACTGTAAAGTGCAACCTTAGTGTAACGATAACAACAAGTTATCCCTGAAGATGACCCAGCAGGGTCGAAACATGTAGGAGTGTGTTACGATTGATGATAAAACTCTCTTTGTGCATTTGTTGTTGATTAGTGTTTTTGTTATTCTTATATTGTACAAAGCCCCACTTGCAGCTTAATGATTCGAGTGGCCACATGTAAGTGGGACTTCCCGTTGTGCCGACACACCAGGAGTGCAGAGCAAGGTCGTCACTCAGAACTAAATGTCATTACGTAAAGTTGTATTGCTGTAAGGCGACATGCTTCGGCTTACATACAAAAAGCCGTCATCAGAAAACTCAAAACACAAAAAAAATTTTCATGTACGCAGTATCACAAATGTTTATATAAACAGTCCATAGCAACTTGTAGCACGGCTGTTCACAGCTCACACAGCACCACAAGGAGCAAACAAGAAAATACATGAAAAACAAGGAATGTTTTAAGAGCAGCAAAACGCTTCTGTAATCGAGAGTAGACGTACAGGCAAAAATGCAGGAGATTACAGACCGCCACCTCCGACGCCAGAAAAACACATTAGAGAATCTGCATTGCCACTCGGAAGTACTGGACATCGACTTTTAACCTTTTATTCCCCCAATTTGATCTCTTTAATTGCGGATCCTGTAACAATTTTTCTCAAGGTTTAATGATTTCAACTTATTTTCCGTTTGCAAAGAGTGTAAAATTGAGATGTAACTGATGCAGTGACAACGAAATATGTTCCAATGTGGGTACGTTAGGGTGACCAGACGTCTCGTTTTTAACGGGACTGTCCTTTTTTCCGTCACTGATCCCATTGTCCCGACAAAATGTAAAAGGGACGCCAAAGTCCCGATTTTTTAAAACGCGTCCCATTTCTCTTGTTTCAATTTTAATAACAAAAACAGATTTTCAAGACATTTCTTCTATGACATTTTACAATTTAACCTTTAAAGACGAAACGTATGTTTTATACACGGCCTCAGTCCGTACCGCGCAGTAAACACTCTTCCTCTGTTATAAAAAGCAGTCTTTTAATGCTGTATAAGGCAAAAGTCGCTGTTTCTTCTGAGATCCACACACAACACATAACCGCAACGTGAGCGGCATGTAGAATTTTTTAATTTTAAAATCAGTGGTAAGTAAAATTACCGCTACGGTAAGTAAAGTTACCGCTAGGCTAAGTAAAGTTACCGCTAGGCTTTAGAAGGTTAATAAAGGAACAGCCAAACCTTTCGGAAGAAATTCAGTCATCTAAAAAATAGACAAAGACATTAGCAGTGTGTCCTGCAGCACCTGCTCAATAAAGACTTGTGTACTTTGACAGTGTCAGTGCTAGACCAAGACAGCAACAGATATGCAAGTAGCCTAAGCCAGCTGTAACCAAGCTGAACAGTTATGGCTAGTTACCTATTTACCAAGTATCACAGTTGAATCATGTCGACTCACCACGAGTGTCTCGTTTTTTTTTTTGGTTTTATAAATCTGGTCACCCTAGGTTACATGATATTTCTTTGGTCCTTTATTTCGCCTGATGATGGCTTTCTGTACGTAAGTCGAAACAAGATGTCGCACCAAAGCCCCGGACAGTGCACCATACGTTTTGCTGTGATGCACGGCTTTTATCCTCACACCTATTGGGCATAATTAATTTTGTGAAATTCATACGCCGTACGAACAAATCCGCGTCTTACCATGTTCAACACCACCTTCCTGGACTGTTTACCTTTAATGCAGCTCAAATTTTGTGACTTCATGAAACTCGCCTAGCCTGAGGTGCCGTGGATACATGAACGACGCAAAAGGACGACTCTGCGGAAGAACTGCAAAGTAACACAGTTACAGTTTCTCTTTAAATTAAGGAAGAAATGGGTCGACATTTTGAATTCGGAAGTCTAAAAGGAATTCTGCTGTGCTTTCGATGTCTGCAGTACTGCAGTGCTTCTGAAAGGACTCTAACGTTGGACCCCACTCGCTGAGTCAGAGCACTCGATACGAGACCAACCCTGACCTATGTTCCGCCATAAAAACTAAACGCAAGGCAGTTATGCGGTGTGGACTCCCGGCGGAGGCAAGGGGTTTTCTCTTCTCCGAAACGTCCGGGCCGGCTTCAAGGCCCCACCAGTTCAGTGGGTACCGGGACTCTTTTCTTGGAGTAAAGCGACCGCGGCATGAAGCTCCATTTACTGCCGAGGTTAAGAGTGAGCGGGCCACTACCTCAGCTCCCCCATACGCTGTCACAGCGTGCATGTCGGGACAAATTTACATTGCAGAATTTCCCAAACGGCCGGAGTGACTGAGTACTTGGTAAAGTCGTATATATAGAGGTATGAGCGCGCGTGTGTTTGTTTGTTTGTTTGTTTGCTTGCTTGCTTGCTTTCAGAACCACATTATTGATGGCAGTGAGGGTCTTCTAAGTGTGTTATTTAACAACGCTCTCAACTGCTAAGGTTATATAGCGTCCGTGATAAGATGAATGCCGATATATAAGCATGCGGCACTGGCGGTGCCATATTGGCTGCAAGACCGACACAACCGGGAAAGAAACCTGTCCCAGTGCCAGTGCCACTGTGCCTACCACAAATGCACACTCATCGGCCTTAAATCGAACCCGAGCTTCCACGGTGTGAGGCTTACTGCTAACTGCCTCAGCCATGGCCCGGCCCGATTTCTGTAACATTTTTTGTTGGATGTATACTGAATGCTGTGGACGAACATCCCTGTAGCCCGCCCCTTGCCGCAAGCTGTCAGCGTTCGCACCCACGGCTCAGTGTACAGCATAAAGCACGACCTGGACTTCATTGCGATCTATGGCTTTTATTTCAAACGTTCCAATCTGAAAACCGCTTCACGACACGAAAGCGAGCTAATTGATCGTTCTGTGTGCAACAGTCGTGTTACCGGCTGTCGCGCACAGAACTGCAGTTGAAACACAAATAAGGCTGCAACATGCGAATGTCTGCGGAATGTGTCTTAACCATAAGCTACTGCACCTAAGTTCACATGCCAACGCTTACTGTATGCGTAAGTTCGTGGCTATTTCAAGTCGCTAGGATTCATTACGAAATTCCGGGAAACGCATTCAACTCAGGCATCTGCAAAGCCACGGAACACAGGACAATGTGAGCAAGAGTTATGTTCTGCTATACAGCCTAACCTAGTGTGACTTCTCAAGGCTATTTCTGAACGTGACTAACGGGTCTAAGTTATCAGCGCCACAGTACTTCAGCTCTTGAGGTTGCACGATGTGGGACTGTTGTTTGGATTACCCTGGTTTTGGGGGTACGATACCTGCTGAACGATAAATTAGTAGGAGTTGGAATTAGGCAGCAGTGGTGTAACTGAAGCATTACCTTGCTATTTGTCTGGGAAGACAAAGAAAACACACGAATGCCTGTTAGTATAGACAGTGCCCCAGCGAAGATTCGAAACAGGCACATAACGTATATAATTCCAGAGCGTTACCAGTGTGGTGGTCTTTTTGGAGAAACGTAAAGCGTCACTGCTTGTACAAATTCTGTACAAAATCGTCCTGGATGTTAAGTTACCTTCAGGCAATTCGCTAAGAGTGGACTCAGAAGTATTGTCCACAAAGCTTCAGTAGTTGCCGTCATTAGCACGCAAACACTTTGGAGGATAACAAATTTTTGTGGAAAACGGAATCGCTGTTACCCCAATTATTGGCCGGTTCGGAACAAAAAGCTTAAAAATGTGCCGGTTAGGTGTCTGTCCGCCTGTCTGCAAAGAGACAATGTAGAATGCCTACATGGATTTTTGTGAACTTGTCGGAATGTTTCACTAAAACTTGACTACATAGTCCTATTTTGATTACAGCTGCACAAAAACAAAGGGGTACTTCACATGAATATCTCGGCGCGACTGGGGGTCCAGTTACAGATTAAGTCGCCACATATCGCCGGGCGGCATCAGTTTCCTCCCTGAAATAATTCTGATAGATTTTCATTGGGAATATATTCACAAATTCTAATATCTACATCACCCTCCGTTGGGATGGCATGAGTTGATACCTCAGTTGAATGGCCAAAAAACGAAATTTGCGGCTGGCCCAATGGTTTGTTATACTGTTCATTTATATTTACTTATTTAAGTCACACTTAAATTCCTACAATAATACTGCCTCAATCTATCTGTCAAACTGGAAAGGTTTGCATTAAGCTGTTTAGCGTCCCTTTAATTTGCAGCGTGAAAATTTGTCGCTGTGATAATTTGTCAGCGTCATCAAATGTCCGTGGTAAATTGTCGCGTGATAATACGTCGCGGCCCCGTCTCTCAACACCTCAGTCTGATTCCACTCTCTATCCTGAGGGTTGCGCACCAGTGCAAACTAACATCTTCCCTGGGTGTTTTAAAAGTATTTTTGTGTGCAACACGTCACGTTCTCGCCAAAATAAGCCGAATTGCTTTCGCTACATTTGCGGTGAAGTGGCATGGAAATGGCCAAGGAAGGCGCTGTCACAGCTGGTGAGAAACGCTTATGAACTGTGTTTTTGCTCTAATGTCCGAGCTCAAGATAAAATTTGGGCGCCGAAGATTTGCTGCAGCTCACATTCAAGGACTCTGGCACGCTGGTTGAAAGGTACCCACAAATCGATGCCTTCTGCTGTTCCGACGGTGTGGCGTCAGCCTCGAAACCACTTAAACGACTGCTATTTTTGCATGAAGATCACTGGTTTCTCCCGATTTTCCATGCATCAAATAGAGTATTCTAGTACACCCTTTGCATTACGAGCCGCTCCTCGTGACGACTAAGTGCCACGGCCCAAGCTGCCAAAGCCTTGTACCTTGGACTCAGATTCAGAATCGGAAGGGAATAAAAAAAAACAGCTACTCCGTTCAGAAACAACAACAGGTCAGAAGACAGTGGCACATCCGGTTTTAGTGGATAAATAAGAAGTTTATATATACCTCCACTACACATAAAGCTCGCTTTTATAAAAATATTTGTGAAATCAATGGACAAAGAAAGCGAACAATCTGCCTGCTTAAGGAAAAAAATTCCCAAAATAAGTGAGGCCAAGATGCAAGGAGGAATTTTGGTTGGTCTTCAGATTAAACAACTGCTGGATGACCACGACTTTAGTACAAAATTAAATAACTAAATGCTGCAGACAGTAGAGCTGGCAGGCGTTTGAAAACGTGTGCAGCAGCTTTCCAGGCAATGGGAAAGCGGAACGTGCAGTGACATCGTCCAGGCGCTAAGTGCGTCACGTATATCGTGTTATTGAAACTCCATTTTCTGCATTTCTTGTAAACATGGCAGCCGTCTCCGATAAACATGGCGAAACTTCCATCAGGGCATTTGCAAAATGGAACAGAGGTACAATGGGAAATGGAGTCGAAATATGTTGGCTGAATGCTGCTGGAGTGTCATAAGGGAGACATCAACTGGCGAATATAAGAGGCAAAAGCAGAAGAAGTGGGTGTTTTCCGACGAATCTGTTTGTAGTTAGGACACCACACAGCTGCGCTGTTCATTATTTGACAGTGTATATTGTAATTAAAACCGACACAGTACTTTTTTTTTATTAAAAGCGTACGTTTTGAACATAATCGCTCCTCCCTTAAATTCAGTGGGTGGTGGGGCAATTTGTTTGTCATACTCGCATTTAGCACTGCCCAGTCTACAAGAATTACCCTAAGTTTTAACAAGGAGGGAAAAAATGTTTTTTTGCCGACCAGTGTATTTTGTGCCCAGTACACACTTACCGTGCGTCTCACGAATCTGAAGACAACTGTTTGACACCCAGTGCCACACGTGCAACAACTTCTGCGACATTCACAAGCTGTACACTCTGCCCACCCAGCGTATTTCTTACAATGAACATCGCTTTCTTCCCTAAACAACATTTACGGGCTCGTCCTTCTAATGGAAGCAGACTCCGTCCTCTGTGAGGCCTCAACTGGACCTTCATATATGTCTTAGGTGAACTTCGGTCTTCAGAGGCGCACAAAGTGGAAATGGGAGAGGTTTTCTTCCGAGCGTTTCAGTTCATTAACACTCATCTTCATCCTCACAACCTCGGGACGTTCCGACAAAAGCGACAGTTTTTCAGAAACCTGGCAGCATTAAGCAAGAACAACACGTGTACTGTTTCCTCAGCATTCACAGGGTCACAAAAACTGGAGCAAAGTGCCAGTACTGTTACGCTGTACCTTCTTCTCATTACTTACTTTGTGCTGTGGCAGACTCAACTTACTTCCAGCATGTCAAAATTTCGTACGCTAATTCTGGGGCAATGAGATGCAGGCCTGCGCCTTCCTGCACCTCCCTTGGAGCTTTCCGTGAGAAACATTTTCTTCCTATCAGCTCCGTGGATCCTTCTTCTGTCTATCGTGGCTCCTCTTCCCTTCAAGCCAAGTATTTATAGGACGCGTCACTCTCTCTTGTATGGCACAGCAAGGTCTCTCTGCCCTTCACACTAATTTTTCCCATCCGTTTTTAACAGGAAATCACTTCAGATGCAGTCCGCCGAACTACGCTGCTCCATGTCTTTATGTTTGTACTTGCCCATCCTCTGGTCTCCTGCAAGCCACAACGACGCATGAAGTACTGACTCCTTACACGGTCGGGTCTATTTTGAAGTGCCAGTTCATTATCAGGCTGTTCCCCGTTTGCAATTAAAAGTTTAAACCATCACACTGCACTTAAAATTAATAAACAAGTGAACAAAATATGAGAATAAATATGAAATTACACTCAAGTGTACTGTGATAGCACGGGTTTACAAAATTTGTTTCAATGGTCTAGCCTGTTTCGGCAGCATCTTTCTTGATCTGTGCAGGTCAGTTCTTTAGTCCCTTACGCATGCCGCTGTGTCAAAATGCGCCTCGTGACACCAACAAATGCTGTAACAAATGCTCTTCCATATGAGTCCGATTATTGCGATAAACCCATTTGCTTGACATCTGCCTTCCTCTTACAGGGCTGCAATGCCTATCATGTCCGTTGCCAAGTAATATTTAAACGTTACTACTTGTTTGTTACTTTGAGTTTCAGAGCAAAGAGCACAGAACTTCCATATTTGCACATGCAAGTGCTCAGGTGTGCTGTGCCTTGTTGGCTACTGAACAGTTACCGGCATTTCGACTGACCACACTACCTTCATCTTCAGGGTCAAGCTGTCGAAGAAGAGTGGCCTGCTTAGTCTGCTAGACCCTGACGCTGAAGACGCTGGCGACGTTCGATCAGCAGACAAGGCGTAAGGCAAACAGCGCTGTAAGAACCACACATCTCGCAGTTCCTTACCTGGCGGCATTGCTGCAGTCCTACTTGCCGAAATCGTTCCAAACTGCAAACTGACACAACAGTCTTTACAAGCTGTCTCACTTATCTGCGTTTCATGTCACTTTCCGACTCCCCATGCGCACACTGCTCCTTCGTCTCCTTCCTTATTTTTTGCAACTTTCCTACTGGCACATACGCTTAGTTCAGTACGATTTTCAATAGGCTACGTATTATGCAATCAGAAAAATAGTCTTATTTGGTCGATTTTATGTAAGTTCGATTTTAACACTAACGCTATTCAGATCTGCAGTATCTAAATGCGCACCACTCCACTGCCTGCAGCACATCTCCCACTAACAGAAGAATAAGTTCTGTGACAGTTTCCCCAGACGTTTAAACTGACTGACTGACTGACTCCATGGAGCAGAGTTCTTCCTGAGAAACTACCAGGTCCTGAGCTAGTCAACAAATTCGCCGTATTTTTTGGAACCCGAAGGTTTATTACCGCATTCACAAGTGCCCGGCTTCTGTCCCTATCCTGAGCCAGATAAATCCAGCCCACGCCTCCCCATCCCATTTCATGAAGATCCAACTATTCACAAGAGAAATGTATTTACTGTCTCTTCACTTAGGCCAGTGAAAAGAGTCGTTACCTCCTCTTCGTGCCACTGGAGTAACGCCACGAGCTGTAAGCGGCTGCATTATTGGTGCACGGCTTCAGTTGTTTAAAACAAGACAAATTTGCACACCGTCGAAACGCCGAAGCTTATGATTAATTAGAGGCACATTACGATTTGAGAGGTACATCTGGTCCCTTAAACATTCTTAAACCAAATACGACTATTTCCAAAGCGTAAAGCAGGCGGGTTATATTCGTGAGCGTGACTGGCACACTGCACTGCATGTGCTCTCGTGCTGTCACATCGCAACAAAGTGGCGCAGTACAGCACACTCAGACGTTGCACTGCTGTACAAATATGGCACTGACGGCATGTAAATAGCAGGTGGAATAACAAGGTAAATCTGTAAATACTGTTCATTTGTTAAACACTTGCACCGACCAAGAATAAGGTAGCCGACCTGCAACACTGGAGCGACGTTACGTCCACCTGCCGTGCAGGTGCTCAAGCGAAATACGCATTGCCTACCGGCCGCGATACAGACCTTAGCTATAATGGTCGCTACATGTACGGAGACTGTACGAGACGCCACTGGGCACAGTCATTCAGGAGAATTTAACAGCTCCTTATGTACAGAAACTGATGATTCATTACCATCTTCACAACAACACAGCACTCAACCACATTCTCACCCAGATGCACACCGTCCAAGCTACCCCACCCTATTTCTTTACTATCCATTTTAATATTATCCTCCCATCCATACCTACGTCTTCCAGGTAGTGTTTTTCTTTAAGCTCCTCCCCATATACCTGTACACATGTTTTCTCCCCATACGTGCTACATGCCCCACCCAAACCTACTTTTTTATTCGATCACCCTTGTACTAATTGGCCAGCTTACACCAATCAGGCAGCCGTTCATTATGCAGTTCCATCCACAGACACGTACTCGTTCCTTCCTTTATCTTACGCCGAACTACCTTCCTCAGCACCCTCCTGTTCAGAACCTTCGGGGTATTTTCTGCACCTAACCTCACAAAGCCAGCGGCACGCCTACACAGGTGAGCTGTAACGGACAATACATGCACGTCTTTACGGAAAAGACAGGTGCTTCGTACCGTAAATTAAGGAAAGTACCGGCAAAAAAATGTGCAAATTACTATCAATTTTGTGTGAATTATATCAGGAAATAGTTTTACAGCGCTCTGGAAATGATTAGTGGGGACACAGTGCCGGGTGACAGGTACAGCACACCGACAGCAGGAGACGCATCATATAAGACATTTCTGGTATATCGAACGCTCACTGTTTGGATCTGTTATAAATTTTCTGTTGCTTCTGCTCGTAAAAGGAACGTACTCTATTTCCACGGATATTTTAAACATTTAATTACATTTCCGCAATTCATTAAAAGCGTCGTCCCACATCAGAATGCTGCGGCTTGCTTCCCAGAAATGTGCAGCGCGGTGGAAGCTGAGATGACAGCCACAACACACCACAGCACAAATTCACACTTCGACACCTGCAGCACGTGGCACCGTGTCGACTGGTAAACTGTGATCGGACTGCGGGGGAACCAGCTGCCTCCGTTTTAGGCTCCTAATCAGTCCAAAATACGTAACAGTCAACATGACGTCGTATTCCAGTGGGCTTGAATCTCCATCACACCGCTAAGAAAACGTCACGTCTCACAATATGTCATCTTCAAAACAAATGAGCCAGTAACAGTAGCAGTAACAGTAACCCACCTGTATGACGCGAGGTTTGTTGAGGATGCTGCGGCCCGCAGGCTGGAACCTCTCCATATCCTTCAGTATCTCTCGCACCCCCACATCCTCTGCGTCGACGATCCGGAACGCCGTCATATTCACGAAATTGTACTTGAAGTCTTCTAGGTCGAATGTCTCAATGTCCTGCACACACACATGCACACACACACACACATGAGCACATAAAAACACATTTCGCTAGTCACACAAAGGTATAACATTAATAACGGAACTTGCACTACGTTGTTACCTAACCTACCAGACCGACAAGTAACTGCGAGTCGGGACGGTGCACTCAGTACACTGGCCAGGCTGCGGGCTGAATCAAAGAAATCGCGGTCGAATCCCCTGCAGTGAAGATACTTTCCCTGTCTCCAGAACGTCCAGAAAAGCTGAACGTCCTGTTCCACGGATACCGAAGGCTCTTTCCTCGGCGGGCGGTCTGCTGCAGCATGCAGAGCGTGAGATTGGTGGACTGCTGCCACCATGCCTCAGTACGCCTTCATGGGGTGCACAGGGACAGACTTCTGGACCATCTTGACCTTCTACCTTTACAACTAACTAACTAACTAATCAACGAACGAACGAACCAACCAACCAACCAACTAACTAACCAACCAACCAACCAACCAACCAACCAACCAACCAACTAACGTTATGGAGGATTATCCTGTTTCAGCCTACTTTCCCTTCCTGAGGAAGCCCCTAACCTTGCGTGATCACCACGCTGTATTCTTGTCGAAACTTCACCTGCTGAAAAGCGCACAGATTGCTAATCACAAGTTTGCTGTCTCTCAGTGCAACAGAAACTGGCCACCCCTGCTGCCGCTACGTCACACAGTGTGTTTGGCCTCGGTCTAGGCGTTACAGATGGCCGAGTGTCCCGCCATCAGCAAGTGCCTTACGTACCGGCATACTTCACAGCAGTGTTCTGGCCTCACACGTCAACAAACCGTGTCCACCTTGTGACACAGATATGGAATTCAGTAACAACGTTTCTTACATCATTTGTCGATATGTCAGAACCTACCAGTATTTTCTAATTTTGCAACCGAACAGTTTTTCCCACAATTCACTACATTATACTCTTTACTGACAACGCTAACAGTGGTAAAATTAGTCAACGTGAAAGAAGGCGACGAATGCAATGTTTCCCTAAATAAAAATTTGAAATTTTTAAAATGGGGAATATTTTAGAAAACAATTAAATGCATTTAGTTTATTGTGAGAAACTGGAGCTAATCTTGCGGAAGGAGCCCACACGTCCAGGGCTGCAATGAGGCCGCACCGAGGCACGGCAGTTGCTAAGACAGCCTGCAACGGAACTCGCCGTTTATTAGTACGCCTGAAGCCTTCTGCATACTTTGATACTTCGCGAAATCTGAGGTTCTCGCAGCGGTACTGCTGAAAATTGAAGTCCTGTGAGATCTTACGCCACGTGGATTCGCAGGGAGCTGCAGGCATTTCAAACGATGGTAGTGCATTTTCTTCAGGGTCAAACAGTTCAAGTCCACTGGCAGTCCACGAGCCACTTTTGTTGGACTGCCAGTGGACTTGAGGGCGAAGGTGCTACAATCATTTTACTGACCAGTCGGGAGGGTGCGCTGCCTCAGCCGGCTTCAGTCTCCACCTTTATGCCTCTACGGCATTATAACAAACAACACTATCTTCCATTTTTCTTATTTTACGTGTCTAAACGTCGGAAGTATGAACACACAGTGACAATTCAACAAAGCACTTTCCTTCCAGTTCTATTTCCCGTAAACAAAAGCTGTTAAAACGTTCAGAACAAAACGGTTGGTGCTATTTCAACTGTTGCTTTGAGAATGCTGTGTCGTGGCCTGATAAGAAGACCGGACAACAGAACCAGCCCCCTTCCTCTTGGGCTCCTTACGACAACGAATTGCACGAATTACGCAAGTCCAACCGTAACCACTGGATGACGGCCCCATTAGAAACTCCGCAGCGCGAAAGCGTTGATTTAAATGAATCAAAAACCGACCCGCGTATGAAGTGCTTCGGCCCTGAGATAACGTGGACAGTGACCGGCCGGCCACGTGACTACTGGGCACGTCTCACAGCAGCACGCACCCTTCAGCTGCGCCCTTGTGTTGTGGGCAGCCAGGCAGGGAACAGTGCAATGCAACTGCGGATGCTGCGTCGCAAAGCACGCGTCTATGTCGCACACGCGCGGCCGCCAGTCCTGCGTTTGGTTCCCGTCACAGGTTTGCTTTCCGCTGTTCCTCTGCAGCTGCAAAGCCAGATCAACTATTCACGCTGACGTGAACTGTAAACATAAAGGACGTTTCGGGAGTTGTTCTGCTGATATGTCGTCAATACACCGGGCACGATGTTCTAGTATACCTAACCAATCAGCCTCTATCTTTACACACTGGCAGTCTCGGACTCCACGTCCTGTGCTCCACTAATTTAAAATATAATAATATCTGAACACTAATGTCAACTAATCGACCTGGAATCCCCGCGAGAGGGAGCGGTCGTGTGCCGGCGTGCGGTGTGCGCGCGCTCCCCCCCCCCCCGTCTCTCTCTATATATACACACACACGTGTGTGCGTGCGTGCATTACAGAATGGCGCAAAAATCACTTGACACTAAAGGCAACATTTTAACTGAAATTTTCCGACACAACACTTACATTAGTGATTACCTCAAATGTTCAAATTGTCTTCCTCCTGCCAAACTCGCAGGAATGAACTGCGGTCCCCGAAGAGCCGGCACACGAGAAGACGACGAAATTAATCGCGCGTACGGCCTTTCTGTTGTTAAACATCAGGTGTCGGGTGCGCTTCGAGCCACCCTGTATGTCACGCAATGGATATGGAATGAATCAGCCACTGTCAGATGTCTTCACAGATAACTTAATTTCAATAAAGTTGTCCATGCGTGTACCACGAAGGCATGTAGTGGACTCCAGGTATGACTCCACGCATGCTTAACCTCAACATCAGTTTTATATGCGTGATTAACTTTACATCGACCGCCTTAGCCCCGGGAAAGGCCTCCGATAGCCACTGCGTATGCAGCACAGTGGTCTCCGCATCTGATCTGGTAAAGAGAAAACATCTTCCCCACTGGAATCGAAATATGGTTCCTGGGTCATGCAGCCTGTAGCCTGCTCACTGTATCACTACGCCATCCAGCCTGTAGCCTGCTCACTGTATCAACACGCCATCCAGCCTGTAGCCTGCTCACTGTATCAACACGCCATCCAGCCTGTAGCCTGCTCACTGTATCAACACGCCATCCAGCCTGTAGCCTGCTCACTGTATCAACACGCCATCCAGCCTGCTTGCAATGCACACTGTACATTCATCACTACATCCGAGAAGCACAGTGACTGCTACATCTCCTTCTGGACCAAAATTTTTCCTCAGCTCTTGAATTTGGCTCTCAATTGCAACGGACGCCTGTAAATCGTACAACACAGCGGTATGCTGTGGGTCTCAACCGCAGAGGGGCCGCGGCGTCTTTCTGAAAATAATGCATTTACATAACATCCCGCGCACAATTAAGAGTTTAAGTCGGACATGTTTTTACGTCACAACAACGGAGGTGAAATTCAAGGACGCTGGCCTTCAGCTCTTAGCATAAAATCCACATGTAATTACAATGAGGTGTCTTATCACTAACTGAAAGAATCTGGTTTAGTGTCGTCGTGGCTGTTAGTGCGATTGCCAGTCAGGGATGTGCGCTGTGCTTACACTCGGATCTGGGCGTTTGTATGCTGAATGTCAGAAGCAGCCTGTCAAGGCACTCTGAACGACACACCAGCTGCAGTGCATGTGTTAGGTGAAAGCCATGATCGCGCTACATGTTTCAGGGTCACATACACTAGAAATGCCGAGCCTGTTGGGATTAGCGCCGTAAGTGCTACAAAGTTATACCAGAATCCTGTAACCTGCCGTTAGAATTGCTGGACAGCGAGACGGGGCGTGTACCTGGGTGCACTTCAGGCAGCGTTGCCTAGCCGCAAGTAATGCTCTCTGTAATATTTACTGACTTAACTTAATTTGAAAGGCAGCACATTCCTTACAGACAGTGTGCTGTAGATATCAACAGAAACTGCGCACTGCAACAGTGGCGACAGCAACTTTATTCCTAAACGTACAAAGTGAACACACTTCAGCTAAATAAGCCCACACTGCATCGGCGAAGGACAAACATTGCTTTCCTGGTCGTTACTTGCTGTGAGTTTCGTTTACGTATGAAGATCAACCAAACACGTTTACATGCCAAGAAAATCCGTCACGTTTGCCGTCCCTGACTAACGCCATCTTCAGAGTTACAGCATCATGAGGGTGCAAGCTATAAGAAGGGGTGCCAGTAGTTCTCACAGCCAGTCTCTTTCTCTGTTTACGAGCAGTTAAGCATCAAATGGGGCACGTATAGAAATATCCTGCTGACGCGTGTAAAGAACAACACAGAAATTAATTAACTCAATTATCCCTCACAATTGAGCGGCAACCCTCGCAGCACCAGTCTAACTTCACAGACAGCTAATCTACAAATAACGATGGAAGAACAATTTATTTAACACTTGAAAGACGGAAATTAACCACAATTTCATTTAAATATTCAGTTCGTACCGCGCAGTAAACACAGTCTCCACTACAAAAACCACTCCGTCAACACTGTAAGGTAAATAAATGTGTTTGTTCTAATACCCCATAAAGACAGAAGCAGAGTGTGCGGACAGAATGTGCAACTTCTTAGTGTTAAACCTGGCAGTACATAAAATAACAAACGGCCTTCAAGGGGACAAAAAGCGTAAATAATAAGAAGTCTGAAAATAAATGCTACAGATACATTTACTCAAGTTTAGGACTTAAGTCGGTTTTATATGCTTAAATAGCATCTGCATTCGGAAACTGCAAAAGCTGTTGCAAATCTGGTGATGAAGAACTCCTGGTGATATCATATCAGATGCCGAAACAAGCAGGCTGATAGAGACTTCCATGTAATCGACAGCGCACTTGTAACAACCAACTCAGCTACCGAACGTGATCGTGCCTTCTGGTAACACCCGCACACCTGACGGCACCCCTCACATGCTCGCCAGTTACCTCTTCTGGGGTGTATGCGTGCGTGCGGGCACCCGCCTTCCGGCTGATGTCAGGTAACTAACCGAAATAAATCTTTAGCCTAGACAGACATTCAGTTTCAGGCGGCAGCCTCGTGTTCGAAATTGTTCGTCTTTGCATCCCGGAGTTCGTTTCGGCACTCCCTAACGTGCAGCACACAGACACACGTTCAGTTGTCGAAAGGGACAGGACACATCGGGTTCAACGGCGCACATGAGAAAAAAATCACACGAGGAATTACTGGACTGTCATAACAGTACGACTCGTCAGCAACAAATGATTGGGTTCGGTCTAAAATTAGTAACTTACGAAGCGCTTTTCGCGAAGGACACACGACGATTACGCAATTGAGAGGGAGTGGTGCCTCTGCAGACGCCACGTACGCACCTCTATTATGGCACTGCGAGGCACTGTTCTTTACTCCAGACGGCGAGCAACTCCGGAAAGGAATTTAAAATGATACTGGCATAGCAGCCTGAGGCAGAAGCTGAGGTAAGCACATAGCAGTTGCAGGTTTATCCAACTTCTTTTTACAAACTGCCCATTATTTATGAAAAACCTTATTTTAACTTTAATACGTACCCTAATGAACCAGGTAACTGCTGATGTTTGTACGCTACTGGCAACTTCGTTTCGTTTCGCAGTCCTTCCCTCTTCCACCTGCTCACAGCAGGTGTCGAAGTTGCTTATTTTCACTTGATCACACTCAGACACAGACCACAGTCGGTAGGACTCATCTGGACGAGGGATCGGCCCCTCGCAGAGACCTCTACCTGACAACACAAACACTGTACAAGAGACAAACATCCATGCCCCCGGTGGGATTCGAACCCACGATCCCAGCAAGCGCTTGGCCGCAGACCTACGCCTTAGACCGCTCGGCCACTGGGACCGGCACTACTAGTAACTAATCACAAACATCTAAGTTGCCAAGTGACTTGCTCTTCCTTCATAAAATAATCCTTGTACTCTAAGCGGCATTTTGCTTACTGAGACGCCTTTCCAGCACCGTGCTGCTGCAGGCCATCCGACGTTTCTCGTTCTCTCCAGTCTCCGGTAATCACTTCCCCAGTATCTGAATCTCCCATCTCGACAAAACTTGAGGCATGTAAGATAATTTAGTGCACCGTCGTAAGAAATCGCGAGTTACACACGCAGCGAGAACAATACAGTGAATCTGTTCTCGTCTCTTGTTAGTTGCTGTGTGAAACACTCGAAACTGATTACCTGAAATGCCGAAGTCACTGACCACAGTGCGCCCCGCTCTACTGAGACGGTAAGCAAAAATTCGTTCTTCAGGAGTTATATTAGCAGAAAGTGGCTTCACTGTATTTCTGTGTAACGTGAATACACGGCCATCCGCACACATAAGATTCAGTTCTCCTTCCGCGATTTCAGTAGCAGGTAAATATAACATACTTGCTTTCAGTTTATCACACAAGACAGCAGTTTCTGTGACACAGCAAAACAATAAATACCACGGCAATGCTTGTAGTCATAAAAACAGAACCCACTTCCGGCGGGTTTTAGTATTGTGATGTGTTTTCATGTATAGCGCCCCCACAACAGGGAGAACTGCACTTGTTCCTAACTCTCTACGAATTTGTACGGATTCGTCGGTCTTCTTTCGAAATTGTAAATTAATTTAAAATAATTTGATAACTGTTATGATGCTACGTGAGTTGCGGCACTTAAAAAATTTATGAACATTACGTAAGGCCACAATAGCAGAATAAAGAAGAACTGTTACACACACACGCGTCATTCTTTAACATGAAAGCTATGTTACGTTTTTCTGCCAATGCACCATTCCCAAGTACGGATTTGGGCGCGAACTGAGAGTACGCAAGTCCTGTATCGCCTGCAGGTCACCGCCAGTCGCGTTCGCGTTCGTCCAACAGAAGAACCGCAAGTAGACACAACGATGTTACAGATGAAACTTGTTACATTTGGGTAAAACCTGACGACGGATTCGACGCTGCTGTTAAAGCAATCGGGTGCAATTTAGGACATACGGCCGAAAACCAAAGAAATATTGCAGCACGCTTATGCAGCAGTGATCTGTATACATCTGACTGCCAAATAAACTGCAAGACTCTTCGTAGTTTGCTGCGCAACGCCACATACAGCAGCGGTATGATGTAACAAACAGCCTTCTCATGTCAGCTGTGGAAATACTGAAAACTTACGGCACACTATGACGCAGATTCAGACGAGAGTCACGCCTAAACAAACTTTAAGTTCCAGGTTTTCAATAAAAAACACGAAATGTTTCTAAAATTAGCGAATTTTTGCGTATGAAATAAAATTCATAAATAAAAAGTGTAAGGAGCTGGGCACCTTCAGTTCTAGAGTAGTGGAACGTTCAGCATTCTTCCCTTAACACCTTACGGACGAATTTAAGATTTTGAGGACTTGTTCTTCCATGGGCCTGAGGTGAGAATATTTTCGTAAACTTCAAATCTTCAAAGCTTCGCCCCGTTGCTAAAACAGATCGTAAATTTACAGTACTCTTTCTCTCCGCCAATGGATCTTCTCATGTTTCTGTTTTTCTCTTCAACGTGATGCTTCAACAAACGAAGCAAAGCTTCAAAACCTTCATCAGTCATTCGCAAACAGCTGTCGACTCCACATCACTGGAGACGCCAAGTTCTGCACGTAGCGACATGTGACGCCGCTCTACACACTCACTCTTATTTTTCTTTCTTCGCATAATAAAATAAAAAGACGCGTGTTTTTCCTCTGCAAAACCCCACCCCTGACCATTACGCTAGCAATTACAACGTGAACAGTCAGGCTGCTACAATCCGAAACGGACATGTCGGTCAGCAGTGAACACAGGGACACATCCGAAGACTTCGTAAAGAAATCAGTAAACTACAGAGGGCTAGTCTTTCAGCGAATACTCTCTTAAAGGAAAACTACTCAACAAAAGAGCTATTCGGGGGTTACAGCACGCTATCGGGGGGGGGGGGGGTGGTAGTTAACCGGCGTCAGCGATATGGAAATCGCAACAACTGAGTCGCGAGACGGCTGGCCTCGCTGTCGGCACCTGAATTTGTTGCCTGTAAGAACTGCGTCCAAATACCGTTGGATTAGCAGAGGATGAATGCGGGGTGTACAGCACATCGGGTGGCAGCGCTCGGACACTAAACAGACGGCTGTATAGGACGTGTCAGTTCGCCTCTGCGGTGTGATCGGTCGCAGGTCTCCAGAGGAGGGCACGGCTGTGTGTGCCATAGCAAGAGGCGGTGCCATCGGTATTGAAGAAATCAGTCCTGCGCCCTTCGGGACAGGCCAGTCCGCTGCAGGGTCTACACGGAAAGTTGTCAGAGCCATCAAATGCATAACTGCGTTGCTTTGGGCTGCCTTTAATTCACATGCAACTCACGCGCTTCTTTCAAGACAGCTCGCCATAACAGAACTGACACAGAACAGGTGTCCTGGTGCGTAATTAGGCACTGTGTCACAGTCATGTGGGGGGGGGGGCGCCCGCGTGTAACCCGAAGAACTCTTAGACATGGATTCGAGTCAGCTTCATTGCCCTATCGCCCTAATGTTGGGCAAATGATCCTCGCTATCTTCGAAGTAAGGGAATGATCACATCCCACAGCTGGCCTGGACAGGACGCAGAACAGAAACATTTCTAGTACTTCCGGAATTCGACCCCCGCTCGTCCAGCTCAAAAGCTGGTCACTGCAGCCAGTGAGCGACCCGGGTTCTTGGGCATGCAGTACAGTCCACACGAGAATGCACAGTCTAAACAAGCAGCTTTTAGCAAAACAGAGTCCGACTGTCGACATGTTATAGCTCTGCTGCAGCACCTTTGTGACTGCAGTGAAGCAACAGCAAGCCTGATCCCTCCCAACTTGGCTTCCTCTTGCTTTATTATACTTTCGCTCATGTAATTACATAAGCGAAATCACAAAAGAACGTTCCAAAATATTCAAAATCTAGTACAGGATTACAGCGACGCTTACAAATATTGTTAAGGCGCCTGTTAGGTGCCGACTGTCTTCTAACTCGCCGATATTCGTGGCAGTGCGGTCTACGGCGCACGTCTGCAGTTGTTTAATTTCTGGGATCGCGGATTCGAATCCCGCTGAACGCATGAATGTTCGTCTCTTGCGCTTGTTGTGTGTTGTGTGGGTAGCGGCCCCTGCGAGGGGCTGATCGCTCGCTCAGGGGTCCTCCAGGCTGTGTGTGTGTGTGTGTGTGTGTGTGTGTGTGTGTGTGTGAGAGAGAGAGAGAGAGACCTAGAAATCTCTACAATGAGGCGGCCTACGCCAGAATTGGGCTCTGGCGCCACTGAAAAAAATGTTCTTACTCTCTTTCAGGCACAAACGTCTCTCTCGTACTTTCCTCAAGATGGCATGTCGGTGTTGAGACACTGACAGGTACTGACAGGTACTTACAAAAGTGGTGAACAAGTAGTGGTACTTGTAGTCGTTCATCTGCAGCTGAAGGATCTGCAAACAAACAAAAAAACCAACGCACATACTCGTATTACTGAAGGGCAGGCGGAAGGACGAGCAGCACTACGGGCTACATTTGTTACGCGCATGCAGGAGAGGAGGGAGGTCGTGGCGGTCCGTCTGCCGCCACCATTCATTTGCACAACTGCAGAACGTGTATCAAATAACCTGGATCCTGCACCAAGTGTTGTCCCTCGAAACATACACATCTATCTGGTACCACTTCAGGTGCCATTTTAATCAAACTTCCTTGAGTTTCACACTGAACTCCGGTCAGAATTCATAAGGACTACTCAGTCGTAACTGTCAACTTATACACTATTCTTGCAATGGGACTCACAGCTGGTCTTCTGAAGTATACGGTCACACAATCGAATCCTAGCCGAGTCCAAACTTAAATATTATTTCCTGCCGGAATTTGAGGTCACGTATTTCGGTAAATACGTAGCAGTCTACAAGCGTCACGTCCCATAACAAAACAATCTTGACAGTCAAGTGTCACAGAGTCTGAGCTTCTTCAGTGCTTCCAACTGTAAATATCAGACGATAAGCCTTCAGAGCTTTGACGCCACGCAGGGTTGCAGGTTGACACAGAAGTTTCAGAGGAACGTACTGCCAGCCTGTCATTACGTCACCCTGAAGGTGGAGGCAGCTCGTTCCCTCAAAACGCCGGTATCATTGTACTGTGCGATCTGACACTGTGCCAACACTCAGAAAATCATCTCATCGACTGCCGCATTTCAAGCCTGCAGAACAACAGCGGTCAATCTGTTACACACCGTCACATTCATAATTCTTCAGTAAGCGTTCGCCGTGAACGGACGTGTTCTGCCATTCGTCCAGACTCTGTCTGCCGATGCTAGTGTGGCCTGCGGCCTGTGAGTGAACATTTTTGCAGCCTACTTGGCCAACAGACGGTCAGCAACGACTACTGTAGTCACGTGCAATAGAGGTTGGCACACGAAAAAGAAATTCATTAGACTTTGCCGGCCATGGTCCTCCAGATTTCGTTTCGCTTGCTCAAAGAGAGTGACAGCGAGCATTCGCGTTCTGCTGCTGAATGCGCACTGTACCTGCATGCAAGGCACCCGCACTGTCCAACATTTACTGAGTCCACTGACGTCTACGGACAGTGCAGACACCAGCCTGGCACGATGCATGGTGCTGGTGCAGTTATCACCGGGAAAAGTGAAGCCTATTAGTGCTCGCAGTAACTGCAGACGTCGAACTGAAGTAATCCGCAGTACTTGCTTGGCTGCTAACAAACTCGAGGAATTAATGCGTACTGCTAACAGCACCTGAAGACAGTGGCCTGAAGAAGTTATTTGTCGTACTCAATTTACGACGTTGTTACTGCCAGACTTGTGCAGGTGACGCGTACAGCTGACAATTAGCGCCGTTACGCCACAAAGTGAGTAATGTTTTGTGGCACAGTGGCTGATCCCTCCTGCTAACGATTACGGCGGACACCGGCTTGAAAAGTGCCGGTAGCTATGCTGTAGTGCGGTTATTGACCAACTTCTGGAAGTGATGCCTATTGCTAAGGGAAACTGCAGACGCCGGCCTGAAGAAGTGATTTACGGTACCCAACAGGTAGCACAATTACTTACTGCCAACAGTTACTGTAGACGGCGGCCTGCAAATGCGATTCATGGTGCTCGGTTTGTGATGCTGCTGCTGATCAACTTGTGGGCATTTGTTACTGCAGCCACCGGCTTCAGGAAGTGACACGTGACACAACCCCTCCAGTGCAAGTACTGATACCGTGAAGAGTGAACTGTGAACTGGCAGTTACCACAGATGTCGCCTTGAGGAAGGGAAAATGGTTCAAATACTCGCATTCTTTGCGAAGAAATTTCTACACTTACTATCAGCCACTGAAGACACTCCCCAAAAGCGACTCAAGGTCCTGACTCAGCACAGCAGTCACTGGCTGTACGGTTAAAGTACGCTACTCAGCAGGTGCAGCGTGGTACTCACCCCTCTCAGGAAGTGCTGCATATGTTCAGGGCGCGTGTCTACTACCACGTTGTGTATGTCCTTGCTTTTGATTTCCTTCAGCACGGATCGGTACGACTCCGGGTCTGCCTGTCGAAGGTGCACCTCAACATCTCTGTTCCCGGGAGACCGCACGAGCTCCCTGAGTTTGATCAGACCTGCGAGATGGAAAGGCGTGACATTTTGGGGAGCACAGAAAAAAAACTCTTGATGCAGAATAGCCGTAATCTTGATGCTATGTCAAGGCACTCAGTTCTTACGTGAATGACGTCAATCGTTGCCAGCTACCAATATCACAAGGCAAACCCAACACACTTCAACAGAAACTTTCTACAATAATATTACTACGTGTCAGGAGTTTTATATAGTCAATGTACTCGACCTCTGAAGGGCTATTTCAAGCATCTAGAGACAGACCACCACCGCCGCCACCACCACCGCCACCATCGCCGCCACCACCACCGCCACCACCGCCGCCGCCGCCGTCACCACCACCACCACCACCAGTACTACTACTGCGGCTGCTACTAATATTGCTATTAATGTAATGGAAACTTAAATAACTGTACAGCACAACACCAACTCAGTATGTACATTCAGATGCTATAAAAGACACACTAGACGTTTCGGCCTTACCTGGCCATCCTCATGTGTGAACACGGGGGACCTTCAATACCGTTAACAGCAGTGTGTGTTACCGTGTGAGGTCCCACCGAGGTCTTTACATTAGGTGCTGCAAAGCCAAAAATGACCTTCTACATGTCAGTGCAATACAAGAGGGCCATATATATTTAAAAGCATAAAATAGAGTAAAATTAAAATAGAATTAACAATAGGATTAAAATTGAATTAAAAGTACAATGAAACAGACACAACTGCTTTGTTTTCGACTTGGAAAGAGGCCGCTGTGCTAGAGACGATATTGAGCAGACATTATGCACAGCTGTTTGCTGTACTAATGGCGTTTGTGTTTGCTTTTTGTCAGCGAGGGAAGAGTAGTGGTTCGGCAGCTGCACGCGGTGGTCGCATCTTCTAATTTTTTATATATAGATATATATATATTCCCAACTTATTGCGTTCGGCTTCCTGCGCAAATTAACGTGCTCGATGCGGCTGGGAACTTCGTACCCCACTCTAGTGGATTGGGGTGTATTCACTAACAGACGTCTTCACGCCTCCACTGTTCACCTGCAGGCAGGCAATTGTAACATCGTATCAGATTGGTCTTGTCTTTACGGTTATTCAAATTGTCATTACCTTACTGACATCTGAACAGCGCGATGACCCACGTTAAAACTGCTTACTGCTGCCACCACCACCACCACCACCACCAACAGTACTGCAGTTTGTTAACGCGGTGACTTAACAGCCCAACGGCCAATTAGAAAATTAGTACCAACACACATAAATAAAACAATAAAAAATAAACTATTTAACTAATACGCGAGAAAATGTCGAACATAATTGTTAATAACGCTACCCGTACAGCTGATGTAAAATCTATGTTCAGCGCTGTGCTTTAATGTAATGAAGTTCCAGACGACCGAAGCGTACTCAGGCCTGGCGTGCACAGTGACGTCGTGCAAATAAGTGGAACGTCAGCAGGGCCGCCGACAGGGCCAGTACCAAGGGCGCTGCTCAAATACAAATAATAACACTCTGCCCTTGCATGCGCACAGACTGCACTAACGTCTAAAAGCAGGTAATCAGACTGGTCGAAGTGGAAGAGCAGTTCATGGAACCGTGCCGAGACGCAGTGAGGCTGTGCTTGAAATGTGACATCAGCCGTCATGAATAATACAATAACAATTTTTAAAATATTATTAATAAATAGCCTCTAATTGCTAACAAGAGAACCGCTGCCTTTTTTTTTTACAAAAACTTCCAAAACTTTACAGTTTTGGAAGAAAAGATCAGGAAAGTGATGATAATGACGATGATAATGACGACAATGACGACACGACCTGCTTACAACAATTTAAAACGTAAGTCTAAGCAGACATGTTAAAATCAGTCATCGCGTAACGGCATAAAATAAAAAGCCTTCCGGTCCCCAGTCAACAATATTAGGATCGTGCACTAAAATCTGGGGCCAATTGGATTTTCATCCGTTGTGATTGAAAGACAAAAGCTTCCGATTCGCATTCGGTGAGTGCCGACTGTGACCGGCGACACTTAAGTTTCCGTCATATTCCTTAGTTCTACTGGGTACATTCTGCAGCAGCACAAAATGTTCTGCTGTCTTCCTAACTGCAACATCTGATGTTCTCACAGCGGTGTTGAAGAACTTCCAAGTCTCATGATACATTACGCCGTGTCGACTGGTAAATAGTTGCGAGACATGCTGGAGGAGCTTGCTGCCTCATTCTACACAGTCTAACAGTCTACACAGTCTAACAGTCTACTGTCGTTGGACTGCTGAATCTGAAAGCAGAGGCAATACGCTTTCAGAGACGCCGGTACTTACCGGTAGACACTGTGCACACACTTCGGAACACTTGAACTTCTCGGCTTTCTAATTTACAATTCAGAACCATTCACCATGCATGAAGTTCTAGTCTGCTGTGATGGCGGCAGGCGACCAAATAATTACGCTTCCCGTGTGTGTGCCCGTTTTCATTAACGGCCCCAGGGTGACACATCCCCGTACACGTTGTGTGTATAAATTAACATACGTATCGCAGTACTTTTACATAAAACTGCTTTATTTAACACCTGCAGTGTTCGTAACGCCATGAAGTTTAATTCATTATGAAGCAAGCGGCGATCTTTTAACGTGTACATCGGTTAGTAAAATCCGAAGTCTCAGAACTACAGATGGTAAAGCAGTCCCATTACAGGCCTGCACAGGCCCTCAGGGTTCCAGGAGGTTGAGGCTCCCAGAGTTCTAGACAATCGGTACATGAAGGTGGTAAGGTTGTCAGCCCTATGCACCGGCCGCCTTTACCCCCAGGAAATACTCCTGGTACTCATTTCTGTTACAGGCTGAGTCGACCCCAGGGCCATAGCGCGGCCGGAGAGATTATATCAATGAAAAATTCCAGTGACACCATCGGGAATCGAACCCGCGACCTTTTGGTTTGTAGCGCCACCGCGTCCCCCAGAACTACAGATGGCCTGAGGAAAAACACAAAACATCTTAGTCCTGATAATGCGTGTTCCGGACGAGATTCGAACCAGACACCTCCCGAAGAGTTACCGCCTGAGACATCCCACTTGGTTCACCTGCTAATCTACTGCCATTAATCTCGGAAGGTAATTAACACTTCCTACTGGCGACGTAAAACAGGTAACCGGCCTCGGCTCTAACCGCCCAGCAACACACTACTACAGCGCGTAACCACACTTTACTGCGCCTGCGCGAGGGAGAGACAAGTAATGGCTTCGACTCTATGAAATTGCTTAATTTTCGCACAGGAAACAGAAACTCTACTTCTGTTCATATTCCAATAAAGCGCTTTCAGCTCCTTGTCTCTGTTTTGTATGCGACTGTACTACATACCAAACTATTCTGGCGACATTTTGAAGGCCTTAACGCAAAAACCGTGACTAAAAGTTAAACAAATATTTTTGTTCCCCTAGGACTAATTTCCGTAAAATATTCAGAAGATTCGTAAGGTGTGCCGACCGCGCATACCGAGCACTGCACAAGGACAAGTAAAGCCACTTGTGTGTGTGATGGCATAGTCACAGGAAATGTCAGGAACACACACACAACGTCACAAAATCTCAATATACTTGCGTACATCACTGTCACGCGAAAACCACTAACAGTTTCTGTGTTGAGTGCTGTTAAACACAGCAACTCAGTTCCATTGTAACTTCCGAGCCTCCGCGTCTTCTGTTATAAAGCAAATGATTTACAATTTGAAAACATGACAGTCGGGGCTTCATCTAGTTGGCAGGTTGAGCAACAAGCTACAGCTACTGATGCAGACAGTCATTGCAAACGATATATTTATCCCGCTGTCGAGAGTTAATTTCAGTTGCGCCACAGACAGCAGTGCTAGCTACGTACGCTACGTGACACACAGCTCACCGTAATCCTCCTCGTACACAATAGCGACTCTGGTCCAGTTGAGGAAGGCCATGACGTCTTGGAAAGCTGCGTTCAGCAGCGGCTGCGCAGGATGCAGGTTAATGGAGAACTCCTTGTAATCCGCGTCCAGGTCGAGTCGCGCCTCCAGGTGTGGGATGTCCAGAGCGTCGCATATCGAGTGTATGTGCGAGCCAAGCAGCGGGTCTGAGGGGCCGAACACAGCTTGAACGCCGAAGTGCACCAGCTGGCACGCTGCAGACAACGAAATTAATTACAGTGCATAAGCCGGGTCACATAACTAGGCAATTTGTTGACGACAGCAGCAATGACAGGCCACGCCCTAGTAAAATCGCGTCTCGTAACGGGGGGCAGAACCACCTCTCAGCCGGCTGCATTTTGTTGACGCCGTGACACACGTTCAGTCACATAACTGGCGGGGGGCGGGAAATATCTTATCACTTAACTTACATTCACTTGACAAGGCAAGAAATCATACAACTGCCTTGTTTAGCCGGCGCTGAAGGTGGCTCAAGTACTTGCACGCATTCTTTTTATAAGGGAAATTACAAGTTGTGTGTGTGTGTGTGTGTGTGTGTGTGTGTGTGTGTGTGTGTGTGTTTTGGTTTTATAAAGGAGAGGAATCTACAGACCAGACAACCAGCTCTCAGTTTGTTGAATGGACACACACACAGACACATATCCTTTCGGCGTCAATATTTTTTAAGAGCAAAGCTTCCTTCTCGTAACGCATTTCCAGGGCACATTCTTATGCTTCTCTGCACTTCAGGGCGCACACAGTGACGTGCGTTCCGGCTCCAGATGTCCCTCCAACTTCTCCTGGGCGCCCATGGATTCTGTCCCGTTTAGTTCTGCACTCTGTTACCTTCTGGGGCAGGCTGTTCTTATAAGCTCGCTGCAAATGCTGCAAACATTTCTTTACGCAGGCATGCCAGCTGTTATGTAAGGTTAATACATGTACTCCATTTCTGATGTCGCTGTTTCGGTGCTTATAAATTCAGTACAACCTTTCGCTTTTCGCAGCCCACATGTCTTTTTCATTTCTCTGTCTCTCGACCCAACTTTCGCATCCACACAGAAGTGCTGCAGTCGGCACAACGTCATGAAATTTCGATGGCGTGTCTTCTCTCGCTTTATTTCCACGTGTTCTGTTAACCGCAACACGCGCCGTTTGAAGAGCCTGTGGTGTCCGTACGAAGACTTACAAAGATAACGTATAATTTAAGCTTAAAAGTGTCTGCTTTCACACGCTGGGGACAGTACCATGGCTCGAGTTGCAAGCGGTCTGCCTCACCGCCGGGCCCCGGTTTGATTGCTGTTCAGTCCGTGACGCATTTGTGGTGGACAGTGGGGCACATGCAGACGTTTCTTGCTTCCCGAGTACTCCAATCTCCCCCAGCAGCATCATTTCACCCCTGCGCCATACTTACACTTCATTTGTCCAATACCGAAGACATGGGCTACTGACAGCGTCTCTACATAAACACCTCTATCAAATGCCAGGGAGGGGGACGAACACTTCAGTGCCGTCACAACAGAAAGGCCGATTTTGTTGCTGAAGAAAACTCTGCTGTTCTGGGTTCTAAGTATGAAGACAGTGCATTATATGTCAGCCTAATCCGACGATCTAATACTGCTAACAAAAAATGCACGAACTTGAGCCAGTTTAATCCACACAGCAACATAACACTTGCCTCTACTACGCCATCCAACTTCCTTGATCTTCGTGTAACAGACGTATTCTCTCACAAAATACGTATGCTTTAGGCGGCAACACACACGTAAGTTACCATTTGATATTCGTCCAGCAAGGGTAGGAAATACTAAGCAGTACGACAGATTAACCCGCCTTCACAACCGACAGCTCCAAAGCAAAGGAAAGGCCAGCAGCTGTTCCCCTTTTATACCTTCAGCACTGAGAACACCACAATACGGTAATTAAGGTCAACAGGTTAAGTCTTTTCAGTGGCGCTACAGCCCAACTCGGGCCTAACCCCCCTCACTGAGGCTTCTAGATCACACACAATCAGGCGCGCGCGCGCACGCACACACACACGGCAGGACTCCTCTGAACGAGTGATCAGCCCGTTGCAGAGGCCGCTGCCTACACAACACACACAACAGACAGACATCCATGCCCCCGGCGAGATTCGAACCCACAATCCCAGCAAGAGAACGGCCGCAGACCTACGCCTTAGACCGCGCGGCCACCGGGATCGGGCATTAGGTTAGTACAAACGACAAACATGTGACACTGTTACACGGACATATTCTGAGGTGGCGACAACAGAAGGAACGCATTCAAACAGAAACCGACATGCCGACGCTCTGTTTTACAGTGTGGCGCTCATAAAACAGTAACTGGGACGTAAATCACACAGTTAAATGCTCGCAGTAACAACCACTTCACTGGGTGATTTATACACCCTTGGTGCGGACGCTAGAAATTTTCTTACATCAGGGGTCATATAGAATTCCACACTAAATTTATTGCAGGCGTATGGTAATTATGCTACAGTATTTCTGAAATTTCTTTCCCGAGACTTCTATGAGGCTCTGTGCGTAGAATACGTACTAACGACTTTGCAAGTTCAAGGGACAGTTCTTCACACGCAAAATACACGCAACAGTTTTACACGTTACGTGATTGCAAGGCACAGACAGTGGAAAAATACAAAACCGCGAACAGTACTTCTCCTTTATGCTGGTGTATTTTTGATATTTTATCAACTTCTCATATTAAGTAGTGTCAAATATGGGAGATTTTGGGTTCCCTGCCCTGTAGCTGAGGATTCTGTTCTTCTTGAAGACGGCGCCGCGTAGCTGGATGATCGCTTCCCGGCGTTTAGAGACACCACAGTGGCCTCACCTGTTCACGCCCCGTACAGGAGGCAACTGTGTCGTCTCGAGCGCGGGGAACAGGTAACCCCGTGGCGCGGTGTCACAGGTCCGCCCCACAAGGACAAAACCCTCAAGCCACGCCGCTGCCAGAACCTGAAAACTCGCAAAAATGCAGAGGAACTTCCATCGCAGTTTTAAATAAAAACCGTACAATAAAAAGTGACGGACTTAACGATTTCAAATTGATTCCTGTGCTGCCTGCGCGCAGCAGCTGTGGTCACACGAAGCTGTGATGAATCTTAAACAGGGTTTCAACTTAAACGCAACAGTCATATATCTTAGCGTTCATACAAAATCAAAAATACTTGACCCGAGTGAGAATCGAACCTAGAATATGAGGTTTCTACCCGGAACAGAATGGCAGTTCAACCTCAGTGAAACTGAAACAATCGCTGAGAGTGCTGAACGGGGCGAGGGGTGGCGAATAGGGGTGCGGCGGTGCCAGCTGGCTGTTAGTGCAGACGTTCTTATGAACGGAGCGGGTGGCTTGTTAATGCACATTGCCCGGTTGTGTGCGTGCGTGTGCGTGTGTGGGGCGGGGGGCCTACAATTCGCCAAAACGCCAGCACAGTGCTGTGCAAATAACACCGATGCCTACACACAGTGTACAAGACAATTACGCTCGCGGCGAACGCAGGCGATATTTAAGGAAGGCAGCGTGTCGGCACGCTTACACATGTCACATATTCCCACTGCAGACCAAAATTTCGGAACCAACAGGTCTCGTCCGCTATGTCCGCAGTCCGCTCATAAGAGGGTCACGCTACTACCACTTCGGGACAGCCTTTCGGCTAGCAGACGCTAATAGACGTCGCTTAGCCAGCACTGCCCAGCTTCCCTACGAAAACATCTGGTGTTTTCAATCAACTTACGCTGCTCGTTCGATACCGCTTCTGCCCTCGAAAGCACCCGAGCTGTGTGGCCTCATCTGGAAGCTGATGTCGCCTTGACACCCGACAAAGCAATCATTTTGCAACCAGAATTTCAAAAGCTGCGAAATTACTCCATTTGCTACAAACATAACACAAATCTATTTTCCTGCACTGTTTACCAGTGGACAACAGTTTGCGAAACAGAAGACAGTCTTTCGTTTCAATGTACTGTTGCCGCTCGCTGGTAACAACACTACTGTGCAGTTGGCACGTATAATGAAATGCGAACCGTTATAAAGACAATATATTGCTTGTCACTCAACTGACAAGAGGTGTGGAGTGTTCTGACAATTATACAGGTTTCAAAGTTGTAATGGATGTGAGCAGTGACGCAAAAATTGTAAGTTCGTTTCTACCTTTACACACAGATGCACGATGTGTGTTTGAATTACTTGCCAGTATTTAGACCACTTCAAATATTTTTAAAGAAAGACAGATGTGTGGTATACTAACATATCTACGTGTCTGTTGTCCCTAACAACCTTTGAATGGAAGATTCAGGGTCCTTGAAATGCACTACGATTCTTGGACACTCGCCCCGTGACGCAGCCACACCGACGTGAGAAACACAAACCTCTTAATTTTTTAAATATTTGGAGAAATGTTACGAAACTTCGTACGAATAGCATGCTACCACAGGTCACACATTGTCCCACAAATAACAGATTCTTGATAGGAATAACACTAACGTGGCAGTGGTGAACCCGTCTGATATCATTAGCGCCACGTGCACAGGACCCCGCAATTTGGACTGGTAACGCACATTCGAAAAAATGTGAGACTTCTGTTGAAACATTTACGTAACACGTAACGTAACAACAAGACTTTGTGGTTTACATACAGACCTTCACATTTGGACGCGACAAAGATTAATAAAAGTCACTCGAACGCCAGGCAACGCACCTGTGCGCCGGAACCAAGGTCTGCTCCCTGACGCTCTTAACTGTGTCCTCGGTACGAGCACGGTGCCTTGGGTCGCGGGCCAATTGTCGTATCAGCCTCAGGGTCGTTCGTTTGGTACGCACGTTAGACTGACTGCGTGCTTTCATAGCAATGTCTACCACATTCTGGTTACGAAGATACAGTTTGTTAAATGCAAAGATGGAAGCACGCAGCACGTTCGTGCGTAAGGCACGTTATGGTAACACTGATAAATCCTGGTATTTCAGAATAAAGTAACCGCAACACGCAGCACTACACGCAGCACTAACACACAGCACTAACACGCAGAAGCAAAGAGCCCGAAAGAGAACTTGAGGCAAAAAGCCTAAAAGGAAGCCCGAAGCAAACCGCACCAAAGTACAACTGACTGCAAACTGCCTCGCAAGTAGGCGTGCAACACCTTATGGAAATTCTGGCGACTCCTGTCCTCAAATTCTAGAACGTTCCTTGGTCAGTGATTTGCTAGTTGTCACGTCAGACCTCGTGCCGTCGAGGTAATTACGTAGTGAGTTGAAACATAATCTAGATTTATAACTGGGTAAACTCTTGGGATAATCGGACAGCCGACTGGGCGAAAAAATGCTCTACGATCCGTGTGTACACTCACGAAGCACTTAGCAATGACACTGGCCTCACAGTTCTGCTAACGTCTCAAATACGAAGGGCGAAAAATGCTGTTCAACAGACAGCGTAACGAACACGTACTGAAGGCAAGCCCGGACGGTCTGGCCGCTGCAACCTCGTCGCATTCGGGGCTGAAACTCAGATACATTAATATCAGGACTGGCCACAGGATTCTTCTGTTATAACTGAGACAAAAATACAGGTCGGGT
Source organism: Coptotermes formosanus (assembly GCA_013340265.1). Taxonomy (NCBI): domain Eukaryota; kingdom Metazoa; phylum Arthropoda; class Insecta; order Blattodea; family Rhinotermitidae; genus Coptotermes; species Coptotermes formosanus. The sequence continues at coordinate 177,075 of BLKM01000641.1, forward strand.
TTCGCACACAGTTCAGTGCACTTACGAACTGAGACGTTACTCGAAATCAGTAGGCACAGATTTGGCACAGCATATCGGCATTAGTGTTAAAGAAGTCCGCCTTCTTACACGCATCATAGAATTACTGGTCTGCTCTGTGTGTTTGTGGGGTATTTAATGATGTTGTAACTGTCGAAGGATGACTTTCAAATGATTCTGAAGGCAGCGATAATGACACAATCAAGGCATCATTGCGGCACTTGCAAAAGTAGCACAGACACTGAGAAAATGACGCAAACCCTTCAACACCACAGCCCTGAGCCAGCCGAGACGACACCCAGGCACCTCCCTACAGCTGCCTACAGTTATACAGGGTGTTCCTTAGGCTAGCCTGCCGTTATATTCAGAAAATAAACAAAAGTTTCAAATGGAATGGGGTAACCTACGGAGTGCCGGCTCACACAGTGTTCAGTCTCAGACCGCAACTCACTAAGCACCAACAGTTACTGTAGTTGCTACAGGCAGTTTTGCGTACGATCCGAGCGCTACACACTCAGAATGAGGGAACTGCGCCCCCACCTACCATAACCATCAGCTCCATAAATCCTTACTTGCAAGCATAACAAATACACCCTGTATGAAAAATATATCAGCACATGTGTCCGGCAAATAAATGTGCTAACACGCGCCAGCAGTAAGCACAGCGTATTATCGAAAATGCGTGCATATACTGTATTTACCTACGCACAGTACGCGCCTTCCAACAGTTTTTAAGTCATCAACCCAACACAAACACTCGAAGAGCAGGTGCGAGACATCGAGTCAGACTGCCAGGTTCGAGGGCATTCCGAAGGGTTCTGTCCATGGGCAGTCGCATCCACAGATTCCGTGCACTAGGCCAAACCGACAATTAAAACAGAGTACGTGCAACAATACGAACTGGCAGCAAAAGCTAATGCCACCTTGTAATCGGAACCTCTTAAACACTCCAGATTTCTGAACATCGTGTTCCACACGCAACAAATATTCTGGATTTGTTTACGGCCCACTCTTTATTTCAGGCACACGCCTTCGGGGCGGCCGGAGTACAGCAGTCGGCACAGCGCCTCGTCACGGGCTGAACGTTCCGGGGTACAGCAGTCGGCACAGCGCCTCGTCACGGGCTGAACGTTCCGGGGTACAGTAGTCGGCACAGCGCCTCGTCACGGGCTGAACGTTCCGGGGTACAGCAGTCGGCACAGCGCCTCGTCACGGGCTGAACCTTCCGGGGTACAGCAGTCGGCACAGCGCCTCGTCACGGGCTGAACGTTCCGGGGTACGGCAGTCGGCACAGCGCCTCGTCACGGGCTGAACGTTCCGGGGATGGAATCGCGGAGGCAGGGACATTTTCCGCGCCCGTTTAGACCGTCCGCAGGCCCACGAAGCCTCCCGCACAATGGGTACCGGGTCTTTCCGGGGGGTAAAGCAGCCGCGGCGTGGTCCTTACCACCCACCTCCTTCTAGTGCCGAATTGCCAATGTGTTGGAGCTGCGCCCCCCCCTTCTCCTCTGTGCCAGCATAGCCGCGCCATACCGTCACCTTGTTTATAACGTTTCCTGCTCACCCAAAGCAACACGCAGTGTGCAGTGTCTAATGCGCAAATAAGCACATACTGAAACACGTCACAACTGCCGTTGGGTTTCGCGTACTTGAGGGCCGGTCTGATGGTTGAAGTCAATATGCACCCGGGCCATCCTGCGATCGGCCACATGATGCCACCTCCTCCATGATTTTCCGCGGCCCTACGGCAGCAAATGCACAGTCGGAGCCCAAATTTCACGTGTCACTGCAGGGTTCTTGTGCAGACATACCGCCAATAACTTTAGCATTCCCAACAGTTCGCCACAATGCAGCCCTCACAACACACAACCCAGAATTCAGTCCAACCCAGCAACTGCTGGCGGCCACCTTCACTGCGTATTCAGAACAGCCCTCTTCACTTTCCAACCGCCCCTTACCGGACGGCCAATCCAGCACTGCACGCAAAAGTCACGTTCGTTCAAGTTTGTATTTTCCCGCAACAACTGCAGCGCACCTCGCGGCCCCCACTGCACTCCTCTTTCCTTGTGCTCCTTTCCTCTTCGTAATGTTTATCGTCACTCGCCTGGCCGAGCTGTCCGGACTCGAGGTGCAGGGGTAACTGAGGAAGTTACATATGCTCGTGATTTCTACTGTGCATATAGCATTTGTGTGCTGATTGAACAGAACATGAGAGTGGCAGTGTATGCAGCAAGCAAGGTGGAATATGACACAGTAATATGACGCCACTTATTTCCTTGTGTTAAGCAAAATTTACTTCAACAAACCTCAGATGCAAGGAAGGGCAAGAGAACACTACTGTCTCCTGGGATGTGAAACTGCGATTTTGCAACAAGGTGCCGACGTTTAGGACAAACCCGCTGCCTCCCTCTTCATGCTGGAAGAGTAACACGCCAGAAAAAACTGCGCAGTAATATTTATGTAACCCGTCACACACGACAAATCATTATATAGTACAATTCATCTCAATACAGCCTAGCGTCTACAATCACTCTCTCACCATGAAGAAGGAGGCAGTAGGTTCCTCCGAACAGTGGTACCTGTAAGACCGCAATGTTCACAGCACAGATGTGAACCCCTCAGACCGCAGAGGAACACGGAGACGAACCGCTCTGCAGTCAACAGACATCCAAGTGCAGCCGGAACAGCGTTACTGCATAACAGCACGCCTACAGACAGACGAGGTTCCTTAGGCCAGTCCCGTCCCGCTAATTCAGCTGTGACTAAAGTCCTCTGCTGTCCTGAAACCCGAAGAGTTCAGCCCGCCCAACGTCACTCGACACTGATTGCAAGTAGCACGCTCCTTCTTCAGAAGCTGACAGTCACTAACACAGTCAGAAGCCGACAGTCACTAACACAGTCAGAAGCCGACAGTCACTAACACAGTCAGAAGCTGACTGCAGGCTCCTTCCCGCCACGATGATGAGATCTGCGCTCTGCTGAGGCATTACGCTGCGTCGAGTGGTAGTCCTTTTCCGACGTTTCGGGACAATGTAACGGTCCCATGAGTGCAGATCTCAAGTCAGAAGATATGTGCATCTAATGGAGCCCAAATGGTAAGTAACATTTGTCTGCCACTGGGCCATGTCCTGCATCACGTGAATCCTGCCCACACCCTGACAGCACCACTAGTGCACAGCTGCGTAAAAATACAAGAAAACATTTTTAAAAACGATAAAATCGTCGAAAATCCATAACCCCAAACCACAATAAAGAACAAACACATTTCTTCCTGTTACAGTTCTACCAACTGTAATACACCGCGGCCCAGTGACTTGCCCACTGACAGACACTTTATAACCCCCACAAGTAACAAACTGCTACGTCGAAGTAGCCAACACGTATTCGTCTTTCCACCAGAGCAACACCGCAACCCACCCGTGTGCGTTACCATCAATAGTGCACGGCCCGTCACAGAAGATGTGGAAAATCATTTCTTTCCTCCCCTTCATTATCGCTTTCGCATTTCTATTTCCTTCCCTCTTTCCTCCATTCCTCTTTCAGTGTTTTTTCTTTATTCGTCATCCCGTATCCTAGCAACGGTGTGTTGGGTCTCCTCCAGCGTGATAGGAATTCGTTCGTTAAAACGTACGCACGCCGGCCGCTGTACTGCAGAGCCAAGAGCTGCCGCTGCCTGCTGTGCAGTGCATATTCGCTACAGCCTGACCTCTCACATGCAGCCGGCCTGCATCTTAACCTGTTAGGCTTCACTTGCACTGAAACCCTTCAACTCCATGAGCCAGACACCCCACGATCAGACAACAGTCATCTGGGCCGCCTGTGGTTACATTCAACAGCGCAAATCTCACACCGATCCTAAAACTGGTGCCAACGTCTCACGCACCTCGCTTTACTTTCTGATGAGTTATGGCTGATACAGGCACTCAGACCCTGTCTTTTATTATACATAGGGCTATATATATGTATATATATTTATATACGTGTAACGTTCGTATGGATGACTGTTTACTTATTACTCGCTATACACATGAACTGATGCCAATAGCTGAGCTCCTGGTCTTTTACAACTTAATTACAAACCGCCAGCAATAAATTCCACCCAACTCAATTTAACTCCAGGAGTCAAATAGACACACGAACGGACACCGTTGCCTCATTACGCGTTCATTTTATGAACTTCATGGGAAAAAGGCAATAACCGCCAGTCCTAACGAAGCACGAAACAAATGTGACAGCGAGACAGAACACAGAACCCCAGGACCGTCAAACGGGGCTCCTGGTGACACACCGAAGTTTTTTGCTGAGACGAAAACAGCGAGTTTCCATGCCAACCGAGTGCCGGCAACTTGCGGTGACGTCGCACAGATAAGGAGTGGCGCCTCATATCTCCTCAGCGCCGTGACGCGAGTGGGGAGAATTGGCGCAGTGTATTCGTGGACGTAGTATTAAAAACGTACGAACTAACTGCATGAAACATACGTTAGTTATACATCGTGCCTACTTTGCCAACTGCCACGTGCGGCGTGTGACACAGAACACCGGGCATATCAACATGCAGCACTCCTAGCCCTCACTGCACAGCAACACTGTGGTTCCTTCCTGCAGAATACAGTAATTCGCCGCGTTACAGGCGACAATACTCTCGACCGGCTCTCCACCGACTTGCAGATTGGGCGGACGGAAGAGTCGCACAATTCCTAGCCAAAGACGGCAACAAGTCAAGGAACATCAGAGCTGCAGAGACAGGGCACCTTCAGTGTGTTCGCGCAGTCTGCAGCAGGTTGGTTTACTCACGCTATTCCTTGGTATGTGGTCACTGTTTAACCGTTTAGGGCCCAGCGGTTACTTTACGTACCGTAAGGTCTAATGCAAAAACTGTGCGTTCTGCCCACAAAGCGTACTGCCGTTATTTTATGGCTCTCATGCTTTCTACACTCGAGATGAGTGTTCACTTCGCGGTAAGAACTGACTCTTATAAGCATTCGGTTAATTTCCGTCTTTAAAGAGTTTACTAACTTATTGCTTGTTGTGTTCATTAACCCTTTAAAGACGAAGCGTATCTGTTTTATATAAGGACTCAGTGCGTACCGCGCTGTAAACACTCTCCACTTCGGTTATAAAACCCAATCTCTTAAAGTTTTATACGGCAAAAGTTGTTGTTTGTTCTGAGATCCGTACAAAACACATAAACGCAATGTGGGCACCACGTAGAATTTTTTAATGTTAAACCTGTTCATATGTAAAGTTACCGCTAGACTTTAAAAGGTTAATTAAACCCTGAGCTTAGGATTTCACTCACATCTCTACCATCACCTGTAGTGAGTCTCAGCACACGTGCAGTGAGTCTCAGCACACGTGCAGTGATCAGAATGATACAAGTGTAAGAAATCTGTAATTCTGCGTGGGCGGGGTACAGGGGCACAGTCATGTAGCTTGTCCCATTGCAGGAAACCTTTCTTACGGCGTTGTGTCTGTTTCGAGTAACTGCACTCCAGAAAGCGAAGAGGCTACCTCCTCCGGTGTTGCCCTGCGTCTCACAGCACTGCGGCTCTGTGCCCTTGCTCTACACTGGCTTCACGTGCCACAGTTGTTTTCTAACATCAACTTACTTGAACAGCAGATCGTGGTTTCTGGGAACGAAACATAGCCTAATATTTCAGCTTGCGCCTAACACATTTATTTGCATCACACACACAACTGCACATGCGCAAGCTTAATTCCACAAACACAGTTTTTCCAGGATGATTCAGATTCCTTGATTTTCAAATATGCGTCAGAAATAACGAAGTTAATAAGCGAGAACTGGAAATCCATTCGCTTACAGAAACCAACTCCATTTTGGAACATTTTAGAACTCCATTTTGCGTGTTTTCGTTTGTGGATGTTTATTCGCTGCATGTCTTTCACGCCGCAGTGCGTGTGGGTATCCGTTTGTACACCAGGGATTTTGCACTGACAGACCGTTCCATGTACGTTTCATTATAACCACTAATTAATGCATACTGTGGAGGACTGCTCGCGACAAAGTTCACTGCACAGTGTTTGTTCCATCCGGATCTCAAACGCAAGCCACGCTATGCACAAAATCCATGTACAGGAGCGATTGGCGGGGCCAGTTCCTACACAGCCTGGCCGGTCACCTGAGCAATACTGCCAACTGTTCTGTTCCTGGTTCAGCTAGACAGCTCTACTGCGGGTGCAATACGTAAGGCAACGTACTGAACGATCTGAAGAAGGCGGTGCTGCGCTGCGCTCCGCCACAACTCGTATTACTGACGGCAGTTCACGAGTGGGTGACTAACCAACCGCCTACTGAACCGCCTGTGGAAACACGATGCATTCACATTCGCTGCAAGGCGATGGGTACTCGGCCGAACAGTAAATACCTGCCTTCGAAGAACGCGAAGCTACATTACCATCCATACTCGCAAAAGTTCGCCTTGCAAACAAATCCGGGCCAGCTGAATCCATTCAGTCCCTAACGAACTGATAACCTGCAGCAGAGTTAAGACCCCCCCGACCCAATTTGATGCAGTCCGAAGGTACATCACTGTGTGCGTAAAGGCCCGCAATTTGTCGCCGCTGTGCAACCTTACAGCCTACTTAATGCGTACCAAGGAAACCCTCCAAGTCTCCACGAACGGGGCCTTCTATGGCATTTAGTCTACGCCGAACATTCAAATTAGTAGCAATCGGCCTTTTTGGCTTTATGTTAGATAATTTCGTTACACACGCGCGCGCGCACGCACGCGCACGCACACACATAAAAGAGTGATTTAGACTTAACATAATCCATTTCCACGTATGCAGATCAACTACAATGGGGCCACGCAACGCACTACCACAGGGCGACGCGTTCCAATCACTCTCGCTGTCCGGTCCTCCCCTCCCACGCACCTCGTCGCCAGCTGTCTTGCCACTTTGTTCGCAGGAACGCACGCAGTCGTATCATCTTCATCAGCGAAAAGCGCGTTAGGGAGGCGGACACAGGCCAAATCGTCTAAATTCCGAACGCGTTCGATCTGTCAGACATTATCTCGAAGTTCCGAAAAATCACGAAGATTGTTTCACCATATTAAGCGTAGGATGCGTGAGATTTGTTAGGCGCTTTCACGACTCACATCACACTAAGCTGCAGACACGCAGCGTGTCTTTATTGCCATCTAAAACCTGAATACAGATTTTGCGCGGCCGTCATGGCTCTTCTTACACGCTGTAAAACACTGCCTTAAGCAAACGTGCGGTTCAGTCGAGTACTTGTAATTGCAAAAGTCGCCACCCTGTATTTATTGGCGCCAGTGATGCTCATAATTCAAAAGTTCGAATAAGCTATTTAATTACATGAAATTAACTGCCGAATATTGTGTGCTATATACGCGCATTACCGTCACGCCAACTTTCACCAAAATCCCGCCAAAAATTCGAAAGTCATTGGGAAAATGCACACCCGGACGTGAAGAGTCACAGTTCTGCTTCTTAGCTGACGACACTGCTTGCAACATACAGGAGTTCAGCAGCAAGTGTCTACAGAACGTCCCAAACCAAGGCAGCGTTATGTGCAGTTCTTCCAGTTCAGACTGTTGAACTGGCCACGCAAGCACGTGCACGGTAGGTTCGTCTGAGCAGCAGGTGGCGCACTTGAGGAGGGAAGAACGTTACCGAGTAAAGAAACGTGCAGTTCCTACTCTTCCCTTAAGGCTCTTAGGGGAGTTAAATGAGGGTTTGCTTTAACCAGAACAAACAAAAAGATACACAAAATTACAGAAGATTATTTAGACTACATTCTTCTCTTATGCAGTGCAGAAAAAGCATTCTTCCACTGGACGGAAGCAAATTTGAATCCCTCCGCACCTTATTTTGGGCTTCTAAATTTTGATACATAAATTCAGTGAAATAATTCTCTCTATAACGCAATTTAGGAAAGAAATTTAATTTTAACAAGCAAAATGTACATATTCATATCGGTTAGTGGTGCGTGTGTGTGTGCGCGCGCGCCAAATTTGGCCTAACAAGCCGAAAATTCTTAACAAAGTTCTTACAGCAAACAGGCTACACTTCGTGCTACGTTTCTCGTCACCACCGCGGCCGTATGCCCTGAGAAGCCCGCATAACCCCACCGCCACCACCCAGGGCCTAACTAAGCCACTTCTATCCCATCCTCTCGTCTTCTGACTCAGTGCTAACAGCGCCAAGCCCTACAGCCGCGCTCGGAGCACGGAACTACAGCTGCGACGCCAACATTTTGAAGCACGTGACGTTCGGTTACAGTGGCTACTCCTGCAACACGACGGCGTCACTGTGGCCAAGACGTACCGCTCGGAACTGAGCGCCGGGCTCTGCTTCCCATTCACTTCCCCCGGTTCTCTCACAATCGTCGATGAGACTTCGTCAGATCGCCTACCACGTTTTCAGTGGGCGTGACAGGTCGTCCTGCACGTGAGTCATTTTTAACTGTTCCCGCCTTCCAGAAAGCCCTTGTACCACTGAAAAATTTACGCTCAGGATAAACCTTGGTCTTCATACGCTCTCTTCCACTCTTCGTACGTTCCCGCTGCACTTTTGTGGAGATTGACGCAATTTAGTGGCATAACGCTGCCTCGTATTCATAGGTTCCTTTTCGCGACGCAGTCAACGAACACACGTCGTTCACTTCACGATGACTGGGCGGCACTTGGTCTCGTTGTACTGGCAACGTTCCGGAGCGTCAAGCCGGACTGCAGTGCTGGTGCCCAGTGTTGTTACATCTCGTTTTCAGAAATCGGTCTCATTAGGTTTGTGACAGGCTCAATACTAATGTACGATGACCGGAAACCCTTTTAAATCAATCTCCATTTTTATTTTCTTGCCAAGACGATCAGTTACAAGAAAACGGTCCACGTTCTGTGTTTCGGTCCACATTCTTAGTAACTGTCAGGAATGGTTACTCGCGGTTAGTAATCCTTCCAAGTCTACGGCAAAATTAAGGGACAGTAAAGTGCTGCAAGTAAAATGTAATCGCGGTTTCCTTCTGCAAGGGTCTGTGTTTATACGACCAGTGTTACTAACTAACTCCATGGAGCAGAGGCCTTCTTGAGAAGCTAACAGTTTGTCAGCTAGTCAAGAAACATTTTATGGAACTCGGAGGTTCATCACCGCATTCACAAGAGCCCGCTAACGAAAGACCAGCGTCACGAATCACAGTCCTCAGTTTCTTTCCTTTTCGGCTAAACCCGCGAGACACGCAGTGCAGTGCCCTACCGTGCCGCTGAAGTTAAGTTACTTCAGTGCACTGTGCAGGTCCCACGACTGTTACTGCAACCGCAAAAACAGGCGGCTTCAGATGGGCGGTTAACTGGCGCCAATCCATTTTCCGGCCACGAAAACCGGCTTGCAGTGAACAACAGATGACTTAGTGTCCCTGTTCCTGCGCCTCTAATACAGCATGTAACGCACAGGGTCAGGGTTAGTTGTAATTCGCAAAGAGGAAAGTCGGTCTGCTTCGGTTACTGTGATACCACCGTCCGTCATAGCAGAATTCTGAATGTGACACACAACAGCACACACAACTTCATCACTAATATAACAGATAAATAAATAAATAAATAAATGGAGTAAATCTGCATCCATACACACAGTGTATGTTACACACACACACACACACACACACACACACACACACACACACACACACACACACACACATGCGTACGTAAACCCCGCAGCGGTAAACGGTTGTAAGTTAAAAGCAACGGAACAAAGCAACATTCTCCACTGCTGTAAGCCATGCCGTGACATACGCACATTATTGCCTATACAGTTTTATAGTGACTGAACTTGAGGTAAAGACGGCCATAAATCGTACCATTCATGTTATAAGCGTTATTAGTGAGAAATATTGTATGTAACTTGCACAATTCTTGCTTGGGTCAACAGGTTACAGGAAACACGTCAAAAACACACAAAACTAACGACTGAAAATAAGTGTTTTATACATTTACTGGCCTGTCATCTATCGTCAGCTGTTTATCGCCTTGCCTCTGGCGGTTTACTCAAGCCAGAGTCTACTGTGGAAGGGACGGACACTGGTGCAAGCAGCCAGACTTGCTTTCTTCGTTACACGCTGGTGTCTGTTCAGACCGGACTACAACACGAAGCGAGAAGCAGCTAAATTGAAACAAGACAAACTTTTGATTAAAATGCTGTCGATAAACAGTAACCTAAATAGACATTTCCCAGATACGTGCCTGAGTAGTGCTTCATAACTCCCTTCCTGGCACTCCCATTTCCGCCTTCCACCTGTTCATCCGCACCTCCATTTACGGTCGGCTGACCTCCAGTGCTGCCGGTCCACTAACCAGACAGGCGCAGCCACAACTGAAGGACAGAGCTCAGCGGCTAAGCTAAGGCGATTACTGGGGGAGATACATTTTCGCTGGGAGATTACGCACTTGCACGCACACACGGCATCACACACACTGGAAACGAATTCTCTCGCTCGCTCGCGCTCTCTGGTGCCTGTCTGATGATAGAAGTATTGGCAGCTGCACACGGCAAGTGCGGGAACGGCGGGACATCGCCACTCTACTGCCTCTTCACTGCGAAACAAATAAAGACGCTTACTGTTCTTGACATGCGTCAGCCAGTGCGGTGACGCTGGCAAAAACATGCTGTGGCAGTTAACACTTGCACAGTTCAGTTGCAACTTCTGCGCGCGCGCGCGCGCGCGCGCACGCACGCACACACACACACATTCCGATTGCGCTAAGTTTAGCAAACTAACATCACAGCTCCACACGCACGCGACCTTCACGATTACTGCTACACGCGCACGCTTCACGCAAAATTCGTAATTTGCAATTGTATTATCTTTGCCTCTAACGCCATTATCGTGGTCTCTTTTTTGCGGAGACTTTGGTATTAAATTCTTGTAACACTTAACAATACACACCAAATCTGCGTATTAATAAATATCCTTTTGTTAAATAAAATAAGTCGTGACGCACTGGACAACGACAAGCGTTTAAGAAGGAAACTGGTCACCTGGTTGAAATGACTTGCAGGAAGTGTTGCTGACTTGGCAGGCGCCAGGCTGCCGCCAGGAAGATGCAACCCGCTGCTGCTGCCCGTCACACAAGTCACAAGAACTTTCATTTGACGGCTGCCAATTCCTGAGTACATAAAGTAGATTGCCTTTATATCACGTGTCTTCTCAGACACAGTTTTTGAGCCAGGCGTCATACGTTGATATGACTACAATGCCATACGGAAGGCGCCGTCCTTCGTTACAGCGCGGTACGAATTCCGCGGCACGCCTTTGTTCACAAGTATCTCAGTCTGGTGTAGCATTCAGAGTTGGAACAGACACGAACAGACACGAATACCAAATATACTAACACTGCGAACAACTTTATTTTGTCAGTGTAAGTATTTAGCGAAATGTTCCTAGTAGCAATAATAATAATAATAATAATAATAATAATAATAATAATAATAATAATAGCTTAGCACAAGCCTAAGGGGAAGCTACAGTCTGCAGAGTTCAACACACTCAACTTGCGGGCCCCAGATTCAGTAACACTACACTGCCCACTGCCCACTGCCCTCGAACATCAGTTCACAGCGTTTTGTTTCTCTCCGTCTAATTCCTGTTGACACAGTTACCAACAGTGGAGTTCAATTCCTCAGCCCCACGGAACGCTTGCTTCTCAGTAATGCCAGCTTTCCAAACACAGCTTCACAAAACACAGAAGGAATGGAGTGGGAAATCACAAGACGTCACACACATATTACTGAGCGTCCCTTCCAGCAGCCAGCAAACAGGCTGCGCTCCGCCTCTGACGGCCGAGGAAAGGGCAGACCGTTCCCTTCCTGCACACAAAACTTGATCAAAGAGACGTCCGAAATCGTATGATATTCCGTTCGTAAACTGATCGTGTTAAAACACACGCAGTTGGTAAACCTGTTTTCTTCTGGCCCAGCTAACGCCCACCGTTACTGCGAGCGATATGTCGGGAGCAGTCCAACCTTTCAGGTTTTTATATGCAGTCTTGTAGTCATGGCGTCTTTCCACTGTACAGTCGCCCTCTGTATCAGACAACCATTCACGGGCGCACTGTATCGTTCGTGTTTATTCCACACACGAACTGACTGATTAACTCCACGGAGCAATGTGCATCGTAACAACCCAACCTAACGTACTCACAAACTCGCCGCGGTTTATTGAAACAGACGGGCAATCGCATTCTCACAAGAGTCGCCACATCTCCCACTACTGAGTCACATGCATCGTGCCTATACCGTACGAACGTATTTCGTTAAGATCCAGTTTATTATCCTTCCATCTGCGTCTAGGTCTTTCAAGCAGGCTTCTTCCTTCAGATTTCTCCACCAAAATTCTGTAAGCCTGGGGTCCTCAAATTTTGCGGCACCGCGGCCAAAGTATCGGATATACGAATTTTTGAGACCCCCACTCACACAATGAATATTACTAATTGTTTCATTCGGGTTAGGCTTAGGCAACAAATAACTATACCACTTAGTTTTAACAATGAGTTTTAAGGCATGTATCATATAAAACAATGACAGAAACTTAAAAAAAATAAAACCGTCTCACTCGAACTGAACAGACGAAAATCAAACTCAGAACTGCATTTTAAGGGAAGGATCAGCTTGCTCACTTGCGCATAATTCCTGAAATATGGGCCTTACCTTCAACGCGACGCCTCGCATCTATTGACGCATGTTAACTTGTCACGCACATTTGCTCGTCACGGCTGCAACTGCAGAAAACCCACATTCAAACAGGATCTAGCAGATGGACTCCAAATGCTGTTACTCTCCTTGCTTCACTGTTTGTGTGCACTTCGTACACGGGGCCCTAATGCAGGTAAAGACCTTGTCAGAAACCTCGCCTTCAAAGGACTGTCAAAAAAGACGTCAGAACATAGCTCCACCTGGCAGTAGCGAGTGCACCAGCTGTCAGTTTGACATCAACTGGATTCCTTAGCTATTCAAATGTTTCTACTTCCCCAGCTGCAAAACCGTTCTCACAGAGGAATTTCAGAGAAAATGTGTGGCTTTTAACTACAACTTTAACACCTTCACTAATCCTTTCCCTGCTACTAGCCGCAAGGCGACCCAACGCAGGAAACGTGTCCAAATTGAACTGTCTGTTGTACTGTGCCACAAGTCAAGTTGCCTAACAAAGGGTCTCAGCTTGCCACTCAGTTTAATAACATTATCGTCCGTCGCATTATGTATCTGAGTAGCCACAGCCACATCAGCAGCCGCTGTAAGAAGAAGCTTTCTCCTGCTATGTGGCGCTCTTTGCATTGGGCAGTCCTACTTGCAACTTGTAAGCAACGACAGTGAATTTAGACGGAGGGCTGCACATTTAATATTGCACACGTGCCGCGCAGTTGTACATATGCAGGTTTTTATTTATCATGTATAAGATACCATTCTGTGACTTGCTACAAGCTGCTTGTTGTCTATAATGATTAATTCCCTGATGATGGCTTGATAACTCAGCCGAAACATGTGGGAGGTTACGTAAATAAAGTGCGGTAGTTGGTGGTAAACAAACTTACGGGGGTTGTGTATTTAAATAGACTCACGCTTCATTCATTCGCTTCATCTTTTCTTTCATTGAAAAGATCTCAATGTGTGTTGGCGAAGTTTGCACGGCTTCTTTCCAGGCGTCACTTTAGTTTGCTTGACTTCACAGACTCAGCGGACTGAGTTTCTTGACAGCACACTGACGCCGTTCCTCTGGTAAGAAAAACATTTCTGAAGTCAAAAAACATGTGAGTGTCATCACACTTTCTGCACTTGAGGCCTACTTTTATCAGCATCGCGTGTACACTGTTCACACCAGCCTTTCCCCCAACAGCCAACAAATTTGTCCGTTTTCAAAAGTTAGAAATTCAAAAAAAGAGACAAAAGAAACTGCTTTCACTAACGTCTACTTCGGGCACACTGCAAATACACTGTAGAGGGTCCCAAAATTTACCAAAAAAACCCAGAAGCCACCACTAAATTATAGTGGCGAGGATGATGGTACGAAACGGCATCCACAATGAGCGCCGACACTTCCGGAGTGACCCCCGAACCTCACTGGCATCTGCCGTTTTCAGCAGTGTATGTGAACTGATAGGCATTTATGTATGTCAGGAAAAACTGCAGTAATTTGCTGAAAATACTGGGCATCACCGTAAAAACTCCGTCGCCCAGGAGGTGTGGATCCCTCTGTATGCAGCGTTGCGTGGAAAAACTTTACAACGGAGCGCCCGACACCAAAACAAAAAAACGAAGTTCATATAAATGTAGGTCCGCAAAGAGGTTACCAGGTGCAGCCAAAAAACGTGTTGACCCATTCAACTGACTGTACCAACATAAACCCTGCAGACTCAATGCAACAAAAATGGCCACACCCACATTAGCCGTGTGAACTGAGGGCACATTCCCACGTCGTGATGTTGCGTTCTAAGTCTGCAGTGCTTAGCGATGCAGCTGCTTTGTAAGTTAGACGGGTAAGTACAAAGCCATTGTTAACTTCCGCGAGTGCGTGCCATGGCAAGCTACTCGTTTCGCAATCAGGCGGGCGTGATTTTTATGTACTGTCACGCTAGTGATAATGGCAACGAATAGTCCCGCGAGGCTCTACAGGGAAACTTCCGCGGGCGGGCCGAAATCAGCCGTACCATCAAACCTCTGCCGCGTTTTATCGTCGCCTGGAGAGACGGATGTTAGCCCCGGTCACTGCGGATCGAGGAACATTCACGACTGGCTGGTACCCTAATCTAGACGAAGTATCCTAGAACATGTTGATGACGACCCAGGTATCAGCACGAGACAACCGGCGGCAGCGTTCTCTGTTGGTCGTACGACCGTTCGGCGGGTCCTCCATCAACAGCTGCTGTATGTACGCTTTACCATTCACGACGTGTACAGGGTGTAACGCCTGTTGATTATCCACCACGGGAGAATGTTTTTCGACGGCTTCTTCAGCAAACCGCTCATCCATGGTCTCTTTCTTCACAAATGAGGCAATTCTGATGCCATCTCTACCAAGCAGGCAAGAACTTCCATAACCAGCATCAATGTGCAGAGGAGAATCCACGTGGTGCAAGCCATGCTAGACAGCAGCGGCAGTTCAGGATTAATGTGTGGGCTGGTATTGTGGGTGACAGTCTGGTAGGTTTACGTGTTTTTCCACGTCTTACACTCAATATCTACAGGAATTTCCTCTTAAACTGTCTTCCACGGTAGCTGGAAAAGTACATTTGGCAATAAGAAGGTGGCTTATATACGACGGGGCTCCGGCAGGTTTGAGCTGACCTGCGCGAGATGTGCTCAATATACCTACCATACAAATGGACAGGTAGAGCAGTAGTAGTTACGTGGCCCTCACTTGCGCCCGACCACAATTCTTTCGATTTTTGTACGTGGAGAAACTCAAAAATCCTAGTGGCCTCATCGGACGCCATGCAGCAATTCAGCTATGAGGGGGCTCCGATTACAGCAACTGTACACCCTGCAGTATGTGGGGAGCAGCACAGCAGCTATACACCCTGCAGTATGTGGGGAGCAGCACAGCAGCTGTACACCCTGCAGTATGTGGGGAGCAATACAGCAGCTGTACACGCTGCAGTATGTGGAGAGCAATACAGCAGCTGTACACGCTGCAGTATGTGGGAAGCAGCACAGCAGCTGTACACCCTGCAGTATGTGGGGAGCAGTACAGCAGCTGTACACGCTGCAGTATAAATCACAAGGTTCCACAATATAAATTTTTAAGTATCCTACTAATTTCTTCCTCTTTTGCTCAGGATCTTCCCGGAAATCTATTCTGGAACATCCTCAGCGCAGGCCCTTTCCTTCATGATCCCAAATATCAAATTGCAGCTTTTATTGAAGACAAACACGTCTTACTGCTTCATGGGTTACCTTCCGCAGCACATAATGGCGGTCCATAGGCTTCCCTTTATCTCCCAAATTATTTAGAGCATTTCGATGAAATGCAGCAGGCCTAACTGGATTATGCACCATTTTTCGGGGGAAGTTTAATGGTAATGCCAGTCGCTACATCATTAATTTTAATTTTCGAAAAGCAGAAAGAAACTACGGTTGTCTGAAAAGTGGGTCATCCTATAAAAACTGTTCCACGACTATAAATAAAGGTCGCATTGAGTTTTAGAAGTTTTATTTGGAACATTTTCTGATCTGGTAAACATTTATTCAAAAGCAATAACATACATTTCCCAGGCCCGCGTGCTGTTCACAGTGTCAACATGGTCGACTTTGCGGGTGGACGGCTGGGTGGTCTCCCTTGGCGCCAAACTGAATGGCGCGGGGGGAATCCTCATTTCCCCAAAAGTCGATATGTGTACTTGGTCTTTGAACCACGCAAAGCAAAAACGTGAATAGCGCTACTGTGTATGTTTCTTAAACGTCTGTTCGTCCTTCCTGTGCCGGGTGCTAATACCCAACATACACTACGCTTCGACAGTCATGCCTGTAGCACCAATTTTTCGTCTCGTTCTCAAGCACATGATTTGTGAGATTACACCGGTGACGTGTCGTACAAGTTGTGGAATCATGAGGTACTTGTGTAGTGTTGTTCCACACAATGACGCTAGCGCAGACACGAGCCGAAGAGATTAAGAAAAACGATACCTTAAGAAAACAAATTTCACTAAACCAGCGATCCAACTCCACGAAACAGAGTTACTTTAACCTTTTAAAGCCTAGCGGTAACTTTACATATGAACAGGTTTAACATTAAAAAATTCTACGTGGTGCCCACATTGCGTTTATGTGTTTTGTACGGATCTCAGAACAAACAGCAACTTTTGCCTTATAAAACATTAAGAGATTGGTTTTTATAACCGAAGTGGAGAGTGTTTACAGCGCGGTACGCACTGAGTCCTTATATAAAACAGATACGCTTCGTCTTTAAAGGGTTAACAAGCTCACAGTTTCCGCATTTGACGGCACCAAGCGGTTCACTGCCGTGCTCACAAGGGCCCGCCACTTGTCCTGTCTTCAGCCAGCTAAATCCGGTCCACATACTCTCATTTCTCTTCAAAATAGGTTTTAATAGTACCCTACCTTCTATGCTTCGGTCTTCCAAGTTGTTTCCCTCTTTCAACATTCCCCACCAAACCTCTGTACGCACAACTGCCACTTAAAAACACTATTCCCAAAAACCTAAATTATTATTATTATTATTATTATTATTATGTAAATATTTTCGCATTGAAATGGCTTTAAAAGTAAAAACTATTTTAACCCTAAAGAATTTTTATTGTGGAATGAGTTGCAGCAAGCTTCAGACTGCGAAATTTGTGGTTCGCACAGCTGTGCTGGTAAAGATTCAAGATGCGCCGTGTCGACGGTAGATTGTTACTGGCGCACAGAGAAACTGCAGTGCGCACACCTGCAGGGTCAGGCAGTGCGAGGCGAGTGCAGTGAAGAGCGGATTGATTGGTCCTCTAGAAGAAAGCACTAAAACATGCAGAAATGCGGGTGCCTATGCACCCGGCGACCGGCGACACGGATTTGACATTCCAGGAGACATGAGTCTTGAAGCTTGTCTAGTGTTTTGGGCATATTTCGGGTATTTTATACCACAACATTTCGAATACAGGGTGTGTTGTCATCTTCAGGTGGAAAAGAGAGACACCGGCCATAATACGGCGGGCCCGTTTGAAGTAGCTAGACCCCATCATTTGACAACCCAGTTATCGAAACGCGCTGGTATAAAACCCCAAGACCGCGGACAATGCTTAAAACACTCTGCAAACTTTATGCACTCGGAATTTAAGGGAACCTCCTGTGTCGTTCAGTGAAATGTGACCAGACACGCTTTGGCTTTTGCGAAACTTCGCACAGCTGCTGAGCAGTAAGGGTTTCTGTGTGCGCTACTTCCGCTGCAAGATCGCTGTGCTTGCTGTCGCACCCAACCAACGACACAACAGCTATGTGTCCCCTTTATTTTAGGGCACAGAAATATCAAGACTGCTCGCACCACTTACAGGCCAAATGATAATATCAAACCACATGCATTTTTAGGTGAAATGAAGCCCATCCTCTTAAATGGCGCCTACACACACTGCATCAAGTCATCGGGGTACCTGCTAAGTTCAACCTCTCTTCCCATGAGCTAAGAAAGTGTTTCCCAGCCAGGGTTCCGCAGAACATATTTAGGTCTTTCGAGAGAAATCGTGGAATAAATATAGAAGAATTTTGAAATGCCGCAAAAATTTCGAACGATTCCTCGAAATATCCCAGGAATTTCCGTCCAGCATTTGGCAGTATTGGAGTAATCCTTCTTCCTTATCGGAAACCCATGACTGGGTTAGGAACCCTATTTTTGGGCTCACAAATAATTCACAAAAGTACAACGTCTGCAAGCAGAACAACACAGGAGAGCACTACAGTGCGATCGGATCTGAAAGTACAACTCAATGAAGCATCACTTGAAATGCTTTGGATTTAAACAGTAACAGCGCATCCTATGATCTCAGCAGAGCCAGTGAATGTCTTACGCCAGCCGTCAACTTCCGACCTCAGTGGAAATCTTTCTCACGTTTGACAAAAAGTAAAGCAAAGAACAAAATAATCTGCTCTATCTGCCGAAGCTCTAGCCAAGAATTCAACATTTGTGCAAAAAGAAACCGTTACACGCTTCACGCTGACAGCAGACCACACATCAGCTTCGGACGTGAACTTGTTTTGATGTTCAAGTCAACGCTGTGTTGATCTGACACTCTCCTGCTCAAAACAGGCCCCATATTACAGACAGGCAACAGCAGGACTTCAGTGTGTTCTTACTGTGTCAGCAGACTTCTACGTCAGCTTTCAGATCTCACTTTTGACAGTACTTCAGCAGTAAGTGGACTGCGCTCCCCGCTGACTTGCGAACACTTCCGCTGACACGGGTTGCTCGAGATATGGGAAATTATTTTAAGGGGTCCTCCAAGTAAAAATGGTTAGAGAAAGCCACTCAGAATGTTGGTATCGCATTTCAGCTTATCAGACTGCATTACGACGTGTACAGTTTCTGCTGATTGTGGGGCTGACACTAGTGACAGGCAAGGCGTTCTTTAACAAGATCAGCTTCGTTCACTGCAAAGCCGTTGCCGGCCTGTTCACGTGAGTACAGTGCTGCACACTGCCGAGCCCGCGCCTTCTGCAATCGCAGTTTACGTCACTTGAAATTCTATCTTGTCGCTATCGTCATCACCTTTAAATTAACACATAACACACGTCCATGAAAAGCGTGCCGCTGGGAAATCAATAAAGTAAAAAAGATGAAATAAATTTTAGGCAATACAGAAAATCGCTGCTTTTTTCCGGAAGGTTTAAAATTTCTTTAACTGAAGAGCATGCTTTTAGAATTTCTACCACCCGCAAGCTCTGCTTATGTGTATACACAGCGCGGTACGATATACCAAGTTCATATAAAAAGGTGGCAAATTTTTAAATAACTACGACGTCTGGGGCCCTAACATTTAAAGTTTGGAACCACCATGGGCGTCTCGTCATAAGGGCTGCAGAGCGGCAACCTCCCCCCCCCAAATCTTTGACAAAGATTAAAAATCTGGATTGAATTTTTCGTTAGAAGACACTTGTGTTCCCTAATAGCCTATGAATGGAAGCATTTCAAATTCAAACACTCGCGACGGACTCTAAGCACGGCGGCGGTCAGAGCGGACGGCGCCCCTTCCAGCCGTTGGGCGCCGGCTTCAGCACAGCTTAGTGCGAGGGTGGGGAGACCCCCCCCCCCCCCCCCAAGGCTAAGCACATGCAGCCGCGACAGCGTTGCAAGGAGAACTTCGAGTATCTGTGTACCTTTCCTAGCGCTCCAAACGCCGGCATTCTCAGAACGTTTTGTAAAAATGCCGAACTCTTTTCAAACCAATAATCATGAAATCTGTGAACGTTGTTTAATCTTTTAAAGCCTAGCGGTAACTTTACGTACCACCAGGTTTAACATTCAAAAATTCTACATCGTGCCCACATTGCGTTTATGTGTGTTGTGTGGATCTCAGAACAAACAGCAACTTTTGCCTTATAACACATTAAGAGACTGGTTTTTATAACCGAAGTGGAGAGTGTTTACAGCGCGGTACGCACCGAGTCCTTACATGTATAAAACAGATACGCTTCGTCTTTAAAGAGTTAATATACGAAAGGCTCCAACTGTTCGCTTCACAAGTGTCTTTACCGATGTCGCTCTTCGTAATTATTAGATTAAATAATGCAATTTTAGACCATATAAACAAACAATTCCAATAATATCGCTACACAAAAAATCATTCTGAAGTGAGATGGACATTTTAATCAAGGAATTGAACCCACTGTAGCACCCCTCGCGAGATCGAGCGCGGCCACTGCCTGACGGTGCGGACAGAGCCTCGCCTCTCTGCACCTCATGACTTCTACTGCACATGGAAATAGCTGATCGCGCGAGAACATTTTATCGCTTTTGCTGGCCGCAGACGTCGGGTGAAGTTGTGAACACAAACTGGCAGAGGTGACGTTCACGCAGACCGCGTGCACGCCATGAAGGGATATGGCGGATCTGCGGTACGGCTCCACTCGTTCCTTACTTTGGCGCTAGATAACGGCGGTCAGCTAGCTTCACGGGAAATAAGCCCGCGGTACCCGCTCAACAGTACGGGCTTGCTGCGTCCCACAGCCGCTCTACACCTTGTGGGGTAAAAGCAAATCCCTGCCGGAAATCGAAAGACGATTCCTACGTCGTCCAGCCCGCAGCCTGCTCACTGTAGCGTCTGCGCTATCCCGGCACCGAACCGAACCGCAAACTGCTGAGACATTTCGATGAATTTAAACAAATTGCAACTCACTTACCCTTACAGCCAAAAGCAACAACACACACACACACACACACACACAGACACACACACACACACACGCACACACAGACACACACACACACAGACACACACAGACACACGCACACAGACACACGCATTTCCTCAGCCCCAGACGTAACCTCGTTCTGCCTGCAGAATGTTTCTTTCCACATCCACACAAAGAAATGGGGAGGTCAAACTACGGCAATTCCGTATTTTGAAGTGACAGATGCAAATAATGCCAGCTTCAAACACTGGCGAATCGGGGGAGGGGGGACGGCGGAGGAAAGAAAGTTGTAAGCAGAAATCTTCCATGCACCCACTGTCTCTCAAAATAAAACTTCTCGCCACACTTGACAGTAAAGCGAGAAGCAGCAGCGACCCACAGGTTCCGTCTATTGCCTCCCACGTGCACATGCTGACGTAACTTCGTTTCAGCGTCCATAACGTTACTGCCAGCTACCGAACTGCAGCAGCGAAGCCACCAAGTTACTTGCAGTGGTTCTGAGGCTGATCCAGCGGACCCTGGTACTGCACAGCAGCAACTATGCTACATCATTTTTACCTGCATACTTGTATAAAAATGGCTTCGTTTGATTTTAAACTATGTAAGTTTTAGTTGTTACTCCCTGATGATGGCGGACGTCCGTCAAAACATGTAGCAGGGCACATCATATGTATGTATTTTACATGCTTTGTACGTGCAAGTAGTTCGTTTTATAACAATACGAAGCACGCGTCGCGCGTAATGAACACTATCGGGACAATTCTCCCACAGGTTTCAGTACCTACTCGCGGTTTAACGCGCATCGTGTTTACAGCGGGCAGGCTTGACTGGGGGCCCGCCCTGGCGTGACTAGAACTGGTCTCACCGTCTCAGGTGTCCCACCTTTTTTGGAGGCGTGGAAGCTGTCATCCCGCGGCACGTACTGTATGTCATACACCAGGGTGGTGCGGGGAAGGATGTGCTGGTCCTTATTGATGCGGTACACTGCGTACTTGAAGGCCAGTTCAGCGCTGCTGTCCCTCTGATCCTCCGTGAATATTGCCCCTGAGAACAGAGAAAAACAGGTGTTACTTGCCTACTCTAGCGGGGCAGAATTCACTACTGGACTTGGTGAGCAGATGCAAAGCAATACACCAGTATCAGACCTGTAAGTACAAAACACGCCGTGACATGCGTAACAGACAATTTGGCGACGGCGTGTAGACTCTGCGTCACTGCAGACTTTCACGGCCACTGTCCGCTGTCACAGTTACGGTGCGCAACATCAGGATCGGTAAATACAGAGTGCTCGTTTAACGTTCCCCAGATGAACGCTGTCAGTGCTCTGATACTGACACGTTTCCGTGACCGAAACCTTACGACCGCTTCGGTGTCTCTGATTTACGCTGCTTTGGCTGGCAGCTGGTGGCATTAGCAGCGACCGGACTGTCGACCATTTCAATTAATCCTTAAGAAAGAAAAGGCTGCGTGCTACTTTTGTTCCGTCCCACACTGCGATCTTGACGAACGCAACAACAAAGTTTCACAGGCGCTTCCTGTTTCAGTTCACGTGTTCAGTCTGTCTTCCTGAAGCGGAAGCTGCAGGCGCGGTTACATTTCATTTATATGCTCACTACGAAACTGCTGCTTAGCCTACAGAAGGTACAGCTGAGTCCGTACCTGTGATCGCCAGTGAAGACACAGCAACCGCACGCAGGCTTGCCGTCTGCACGAGGTGGAGGGTGGTGTCAGCTACACGCCCCAGTCGCCCCAAGGGTGGTGTCAGCTACACGCCCCAGTCGCCCCAAGGGTAGTGTCAGCTACACGCCCCAGTCGCCCCAAGGGTGGTGTCAGCTACACGCCCCAGTCGCCCCAAGGGTAGTGTCAGCTACACGCCCCAGTCGCCCCAGACCCCAGGAAATACAGTCCGGTACGAAATTTGTAGCTCTATACGGTATCTGTGGTTCATTGGTGACACAAAAAACTGAAGAGCTACGATTCGACAGACCTGTGTGTACACAGACCGGCTTCCTTCAGCTGTGTTCCTAATGCTCTAATGTGACTCGCCTGAGCATGATGTGACACACATGGAAACATGTCGGCATCTGTTATGTGATGTACATGATGTATCAGTGCACGAGTTGGCACAACAGGATACATTTGGTACAGTCCGGTGCCCCTTAAATAGGAGGCCGGAGGGCCACAGAGCCGGTCTGGGCGCTCCGGAGAAAGAAACACCCCCTGGTGTTACTGTTTGGGTTTGAGATTACACAGAAACACCCCTTGGTGTTACTGTTTTGGGTTGAGATTACACAGAAACACCCCCTGGTGTTACTGTTTTGGTTTGAGATTACACAGAAGCACCCCTTGGTGTTACTGTTTTGGTTTGAGATTACACAGAAACACCCCTTGGTGTTACTGTTTTGGTTTGAGATTACACAGAAACACCCCTTGGTGTTACTGTTTTGGTTTGAGATTACACAGAAACACCCCTTGGTGTTACTGTTTTGGGTTGAGATTACACAGAAACACCCCTTGGTGTTACTGTTTTGGTTTGCGATTACACAGAAAAGGTAACAAACTAGTTACACTGCACAGTAGAACAGAAGTACTGCAAGTGCACTCACAAAACGTAGCGGGGCAGCCCTCGATTTGCGATGATTCACAATAACGAAGGTTTTGAAACCAGAAGACCATAAATGTGAAACAACTATTAAAAATTTAAAAAACGCAAAACTATAAACACCTCCAACACACCTTCCTGTAAACTGTGAGAGTTTTGGCCAGGTCAGACAAAACTATCAAGGTTACTGGCACTCATTCGGCCTTTCTAAGGGCATTAACACCATCAACGCGACTGGGAAGAAATGTCAGTCAATTGCTTGAACGGAGTGCAGCACCAACTTCTCCCAGAATTTATGCACGACTTCACAGGATTACAGCCAGTGGAGAACACTGGCGAAGAACATACTGGATGATCTGTGGTGAAGACGTTTCAGGCTGGCACAAGACGCGGGGTTGGACGAGGTTACAGCTGAAGATGTAACAGAGCTGTTGATACCCATTGACAGCAGCGTCACACTGCAGACGTGGAAGAAGTGACGAAGAACTAATCAACACAAGGAGACGGAGACAGAAACAGATGACGAGCCTCCTCCAAAATCTATGAAAACAAGCAATCTACAGCGCGTTGTTTCAGCCGTGAAGACGCTCACTGATGAGCCGTGTGAGATTGGCCACGACTGGAAGCGAAGCGCGGAACTGAAATTATCAAAGAAAGAAAGAAAGAAAGAAAGAAAGAAAAAAAGAAAGAAAGAAAGAAAGAAAGAAGGAAAGAAGGAAAGAAAGAAAGAAAGAAAGAAAGAAAGAAAGAAGGAAAGAAAGAAAAATAAAGTAATTAAGAAAGGCAGAAAGAAAGAATCGCGACAGTCACCACTGCAAGCTTTCTTTAAAAAAAATAAAATCCCCAACCAGCGACTGTGTCAGTGCAGTACAGCCTCTGCATTACGCCACTGCCAAGCAGTACAGCCTCTGCATTACGCCACTGCCAAGCAGTACAGCCTCTGCATTACGCCACTGTCAAACAGTACAGCCTCTGCATTACGCCACTGTCAAGCAGTACAGCCTCTGCTTTACGTCACTGCCAAGCAGCACAGCCTCTGCATTACGCCACTGTCAAGCAGCACAGCCTCTGCATTACGTCACTGTCAAGCAGCACAGCCTCTGCATTACGTCACTGCCAAGCAGTACAGCCTCTGCATTACGCCACTGTCAAACAGTACAGCCTCTGCATTACGTCACTGCCAAGCAGCACAGCCTCTGCATTACGCCACTGTCAACCAGTACAGCCTCTGCATTACGCCACTGTCAAACAGCACAGCCTCTGCATTACGTCACTGTCAAGCAGTACAGCCTCTGCATTACGTCACTGTCAAGCAGCACAGCCTCTGCATTACGTCACTGCCAAGCAGTACAGCCTCTGCATTACGCCACTGTCAAACAGTACAGCCTCTGCATTACGCCACTGCCCAACAGTACAGCCTCTGCATTACGCTACTGTCAAACACTACAGCCTCTGCATTACGTCACTGCCAAGCAGTACAGCCTCTGCATTACGCCACTGCCAAACAGTACAGCCTCTGCATTACGCCACTGTCAAACAGTACAGCCTCTGCATTACGCCACTGTCAAACAGTACAGCCTCTGCATTACGCCACTCTCAAACAGTACAGCCTCTGCATTACGCCACTGCCAAGCAGTACAGCCTCTGCATTACGCCACTGTCAAACAGTACAGCCTCTGCATTACGCCACTGCCAAGCAGTACAGCCTCTGCATTACGCCACTGCCAAACAAGGCCTTGCAGGGACCTTGCAGTGCCGCTGACAAAAACTTTCGGTCTGGGCTTCGAACACATCAAAATAAACGTACAGAATTATAATTTGTATTTACTTAAATTTAGTTTGGTTATTTTATACTGTACTGCACTTAATGTATCTACATTCATACAACTGCCGTTCCTACATTAACAACATTCACTTCAGAGCTTTAAATACACAACAACATTACATTACTTGTGTCAACTCCGAAAGGGCCCGGAACGTAACTCACTGACTTCACACTGACTTACATTATATAACTAGGTTCACTTTACACAGATGTTTTTGCGACAGTTCCTTCAGGAACGGAACCCCGTCGTGCACCGAGGGCTACCTGTACACACTATGGCCGCGGACACTAGCGACTGTCTGCGGCACCTGTGGCCACGTTTGCACTGCAGCTACGACTTTTCCAGTGGCGGAGCGAATGATACCAAAAAATCGATTTTTGGATGCAAAGCGTTAAGAAGTCGTGAAAGGACACTCTTTCGGCGCGTTCTTACTGGAAACTTGCAAAAATATGCCAGTTAGCAGCCTCCCGTTTGCACGTCGCGAAGCAACTCAAAAATAACGAAACACGTCTGTTCTGTTCCGGTGCTTTCTTCGAGCATCATAAGGTCGCGCCGTTCATTCCTTAGACTGTAGTTATCACGCAGCTGCCACCATTACAAACAATTCTACACACCCACTCACCTCCATCTTATGCCGAGGTTACGAATGCGTGGAGCTCTACTGGCCCACGAAAATAGCAAAAAAGAAAAAAAGAAGCTTACAAAACCTAATAAAGATTCAAGTCTTCTGCCATGTGACGCTGTATCTTTAGGTGAGCAGTTTCCGACGTTTCGAATGCCACAGGAATCCTCTCTTCACTTTCTACTTCGTGATTCAAGAAGCCCGTAAGACTGTCAAGGCTAGTGTGGCCATTCGGTTGAACTGACCTGGTGTTCCGTGCCTCTGCCATGCTCTGACAGGCAGGATCCTACCAGCGGCAACAACATGGCGGCTTGCTTGTCAGCAGCCACCCCCCACTGTTTCTAAAGCGCTCAATTGTGTCTCTATTATATCATACAGGCAGGAGCGCGTGACTCTGCCTTCTTTAGGATCCATAACCAATGGCAACGTAAGCAACTCGCTTACTTAAAAGTCCGCTAGTAAATCTGTACGCCCACAGCGACCTCCAAGAATTCAGCAGCCTTGCTGCTGTGGCTGGCTGTAGATGGAAAACTCTCCACCACTCCTGCGCTCTGGTTTTGGGTGTAGTCGCTTCCAACAAATACAGGAACATGTCTGCATCATCCACCTCAGGATCTCCATCAATTCCTAAACCTTTTAAAGCCTAGCGGTAACTTTACATACGACCCAGTTTAACATTAAAAAATTCTACGTGGTGCCCACATTGCGTTTATGTGTTTTGTACGGATCTCAGAACAAACAGCAACTTTTGCCTTATAAAGCATTAAGAGATTGGTTTTTATAACCGAAGTGGAGAGTGTTTACAGCGCGGTACGCACTGAGTCCTTATATAAAACACATACGCTTCGTCTTTAAAGGGTTAACTGTCCCCAGAACGTCAACCAATATTTGACATCACCCCAAAATTTCTTAAATTCAGGAGTCGGCAACTTGAATTTCCTCTTGTTGCCATTCGAAATGGAATTACTGTCCTCCTCCACCTTTGCAGCTGCACATACACCTTTCTGCACATACAGACTGAGTCCTGTGTGTTTGCTTATTCATCCGCGCTTTACATTTCTTTGTCCAGCTCCTCCTCTCCCGTGTCCTCTTGCAACAGGCAATTCATAAACTCTTCGTCTAACTTGGCCAGTTCATCTGCCCCCAGTAATAACTCGAAATCTGCCCATACTTTGGAATCATCCCTGTTGTCCAGGCCGCACTTCGACACAACTTCGTTCAGTATACTGTAGAGACGCGCGAATGCCGCCCGCACTACCTTCCATTTGTTCTTTAACACAGCCACGGAGAGATGTCCTGTTGCGGCCGCCACACGTTCTCAGGTTCCTTTCCCAAGGTAGCAACGAGCCCAAATCCGTCCCTTACACACCACAAAATTTGTTTAACCACCTCATCGGTCGTTACACCATCACGTGACACAGCTCCCTCTACACTCTCAAGTTTTTCACAGTGCAGCCAATGGCTGCTTGTCGAATCAAATTTCCCTGGGATAGTTTCTGGATCTTTTGGATAACAGCCATTATTTTGGCAAGACGACATTATGCAAATTCATCGTTTCAATAACAAAAGCCGTTACATGGATAAGATAGAAAAACTGCATATTTACAAAGGAACTTTCATTAACAACCCATTGAACGACAAACACACTGTTTTCCAGAATGAAATACTTGAAGCAATAACAGCAACGGAAATGTCAAATACTCATGCCTGAATACATCCCCGTCATCATGCCTGACGTTCACAGCAGACACGGGGACTTGCACATGTAACAATGTGCTTAATGTCGGAATCCTAATCAAACATATTGTGTATACGTAAGCTTCTAAAATATACATGTTTTACAGAAGAACACAGCCAAGACACAATATCTAAATGTAGCTATTTAGCTACTTTTAAGTACATAAATGTGTTCGACTGAAGAACATTGGTTCCTTATTCTTAAATTATTATGCTACCCTGACAAGCTGTAGGCAGCAGGTTCTTCAGAAATGTTGATAACTAGCTAACACACACTGCATGTCATCACATAATGTTGATAACTAGCTAACACACTGCATGTCATCACATAATGTTAACTAGCTAGCATACACTGCATGTCATCACATAATGTTGATAAGTAGCTAAAATACACTGCATGTCATCACACACCAGAAGACAGGCCAATTCAAATACTTCTAATCTTGATGCAGGGCATCCCCTTCCGTAAGCAAGTTTCTTTAACTACCAACCACAAACAACAAGCTGTTTTGTACAAGTTACCCTGCCGACGAGTTTTGGCTGAAAAGACGGGCCACCATCAGGCCACTAACAGAAACGGTAAAAATGGAGAATTCTGCATATCACAGGGTGGAGATCTGCCCCTTTATTTCAAGAGATACATTACAAACGTACGTGAAACACGCGAAGTCCTTTCATGAGACGTAAGCAGAGTATTAAAACAGTATAACTGTGCAGCAAGCGTTACAATACCGAAGTTACGAAAAGAATAAAAACGATAAAAAGCGACTTGAAAGCAAAGAGTCAACTGTAAACGTTCTTTAAATATGTATAAAAGCAGTAGTAATTTTATGTGAAATGCTGCCGGCATCATCCGATATACTGGCAGCTGGGTGAGTCGACGTGCCACGTTCTGACAGGTCTGTAATACAGACAGTATGTGTATGTCTTCGGACGTCTTCAGCAGCCCACAGCTTTACTGTTGAACGTTCCGGCTAGCCTTCTTCGTTAGGGGACATGCGTGGGAAATGCTTGCCCATCGACACAGCGTCACGCCCCAGAAGACTTGAATCTTCAGAAACACCGTCGTGAGGACCTAAAATCTCGCATTTGTGACTGAGTCAAAGGACTGCACAAACACTATGCTGCGTAACAAACGCAACTCTTGACAAAACCACCAATGTGTATGTACTGGTGGTTTAACTGATGGCGCTGCCAGTACTTCAGATTATACCTGTACACCCCTGAAGAGGATGATGATTGGTGAATACTAAATCTGAGAGGATCTGTATGGAAATTTTTGTAGCCTAATTTGTGGCACTGTGGCAGCATTTTGCTGGGACGCTGACGCAAACGCGGGCAGACTGTCAGGATGGCCGACCTACTGACGGCGAATTGTATGCAGGAACTGTCGAACAAGAAAACGACGGCTGCGGTCGGTAGGGGGAGCCAAATGATTAGGATTCACTGCTAACCATTACGGCTAGACGACGGTAAGCGTCAGTCCGAAAGAACAGACCGTTAAATAGACGACGAGACACGCGGAGGACACAGCTGTCCCTCCCTCCTTCCTTCACACAATAAACAAACAAGTTTTTCCACACTAGATCTGCAGTCCACCCTGCCGCCTGTTCAACGGGTATCGGGGGCTCTTCCCCAGAAGGAGAAGCGGTTGAGGCATATAGCTGGCCATACCATCCAGTACAAAGGCCAGGATTGCGTGGAGTTATACCTCCGCCCCCATTAGCTTCACACAGCGTGGCGTTTGTTTAAGCACTGGGAAATCTTTGCCTTCACATACGACGCCGCGTAATGCCCCAGAAGAGCGCAGACCTCAACATTGCGGCGGAAGCCTGAAATCACGGTTACACGTGTACACGTGTAAAGGCCTTTTGGAGCAAACTCCTGCCTCCATCTTCAGCGTGACGATTTGGTCCAAGTGAAGTTGAAGTGAGTGTAAGGAGGGAACGTGTCAATCGGATACGAAGTCTGCAAGTACTGGGGCCAATCAGAGATGCCCGTACAGACAGGGAATAAACTTTTTACCCTATACTCTGTGAAAAACAGGCCCATGATTTCAGACACACCGGCTGTGAGTGCCTGAAAACTTCGATGTGACGCAGTAACACTGAACAGTAGACAGAACACACTAAACCAGTCTGACATATTGACAGCTTTACACATAAGCAACGAAGTAGGAGAGCGCAAGTAGCAGCCGCACGAGTTGGGCAGTACATTCCTTGTACTGCTTGTTTAAATGTCCATATAGTCTTCCCAATAGACACACCAAATAAAGTCTTTCCAATACACACACCACATAAAGTCTTTCCAATAGACACGCCACATAAAGTCTTTCCAATAGACACGCCACATAAAGTCTTTCCAATACACACGCCGCATAAAGTCTTTCCAACAGACACACCACATAAAGTCTTTCCAATAGACACACCACATAAAGTCTTTCCAATACACACACCACATAAAGTCTTTCCAATAGACACACCACATAAAGTCTTTCCAATAGACACGCCACATAAAGTCTTTCCAATAGACAGGCCACATAAAGTCTTTCCAATAGACACGCCACATAAAGTCTTTCCAATACACACACCGCATAAGTCTTTCCAACAGACACACCACATAAAGTCTTTCCAATAGACACGCCACATAAAGTCTTTCCAATACACACACCACATAAAGTCTTTCCAATAGACACACCACATAAAGTCTTTCCAACAGACACACCACATAAAGTCTTTCCAATAGACACACCACATAAAGTCTTTCCAATAGACACGCCACATAAAGTCTTTCCAATACACACACCACATAAAGTCTTTCCAACAGACCCACCACATAAAGTCTTTCCAATACACACACCACATAAAGTCTTTCCAACAGACACATCACATACAGTCTTTCGAATACACACACCACATAAAGTCTTTCCAACAGACCCACCACATAAAGTCTTCCCAACAGACACACCACATAAAGTCTTTCTAACAGACACACCACATAAAGTCTTTCCAATAGACACACTACATAAAGTCTTCCCAATAGACACACCACATAAAGTCTTCCCAATAGACACACCACATGAAGACTCGACTTTGCTGATTATAAATAAAAAACCATGTCCCAAACTTGCTGCACAAGGCATACCTGAAAGTCATGCAATACAAAAGAGGATGTAACAACGAATAAAGGAAAATAAATCTGCAAGAATTCGAAACTAGCCCCTGTCAACAAAGAAGGAGTCACGTCTCTATTGGACGAAAGTTCACTTTGGGGCTACAATGAAAAAATACGATCTCTAGCAAGAAGAGGGTTCAGTACGTACTGGGACGCTATCCGCAGCAGCGCTGCCCACGCCATTCTCATTCAGAAAGTCGCCGGAGTGTTGTGTGTACTTATCGTGGGTTCTTGCAGCAGCTTTTAAACTTCTGTTAATACAGATTTATTGAATGTTCACTCTGGAATTTACTAGTGAAATGCCGAAATTTGTGAAAACTTTACTGAAGAGTGACAAATACTTTAGCTATGCTGACAGCATTATTAACCTTTTAAAGCCTAGCGGTAACTTTACCTACCACCTGGTTTAACATTAAGAAATTCTACGTGGTGCCCACATTGCGTTTATGTGTTCTGTACGGGTCTCAGAACAAACAGCAACTTTTGCCTTATAAAACATTAAGAGATGGTTTTTTATAACCGAAGTTGAGAGTGTTTACAGCGTGGTACGCACCCTGTTCTTATATAAAACAGATACGCTTCGTCTTTAAAGGGTTAAACGGAAAGACATGTCGCTGCATCGTCCGAGCGCCCTCAGAAGATTTGACTTCAGGCCGTAGCAACTCTCGGTTAGACGAAGAGTAACATTCCCTCTAAAAAAGACACGCACTGAGCCCAGTGACTGAGAACAGACGCTCCAACCGGCCGAACTCAGTAGGTGCCTCCACGCCCCCGCCCCACCCCACCCCCTTTTATCTACGGAAAGAAACCATTTCTAACCCGTTGTGTTCGCTTTTTATAATCTTCAAACAATGCGGCGGATACAGTCCACTAACCGTTCGTCTAAAACAGGACTGCGCGCCGCAGAGCGGACGACATCGTTGATGCATAGCGAAGTATGACGCCGCCCGCTCTACAGTATTCAGCCACGCGTTAAACCAACCCTTGTAACACTTGCCATGCTCACAACGTCTCGTGGATGGGAAATTATAACGGTAAGGAAAAAAGAGGGAAGAGAAATTACTGCATAATGTTATTTAATTCTAAGGAAATACTTCTTCACATTACGGAGACATCGTCACTGCAAGACACTAAAAATCGGAAGAACGTCACAGCCCTGCAGTCCGTACTCGCAACAGGTGCAACAGGACTGAGCGGGGCAGCGCTGGGCCACTGTTCCACGTTAGGCCGATTCTTGCCTTTCCATACGGACACGCCTTCCAAGCAAGAGGCAGGCAGTGCAGGGCTTAACGAAACTGACGTGCGCAGTGGGTGAAATCAGTACAGACCTTAAGGTCAGTTCAAACGTTCACCGATATTCTGATGTACCAATATGTTCTTATCTTCTCTTGTTTTCTTTGCCTTGGCCTATTTTCTTTTGCACCCCTCGTTCTCTAAATACTTCATTCTCTGAATTTTTCCTTCTTTCCAAGAACTAATCGATTTTCTTACCTCTGCTTTTTTCCCCATGGCGCAACAGCCCCCAGTGGGCCAGGGTCTGCACATTACCGAGGCTTCACGATCACACTCAGACACACCACAGTCGGTACCACTCCCCTAGACGCGTGATCACCTCGACGCAGAGATCTCTACCTGACAGCACACAACACTCACAAAAGACAGACACCCGTGCCAGCGGCGGGATTCGAACCCGCAATCCCAGCAAGCAAGCGACCGCAGACCCACGCCTTAGACCGCGCGGCCATTGGGATCGGCTCTGGCCTCTGCTAGAGGTTTCCTATTACTGACTGGCGTCCAGCACATCCCGCAATTCCTACAAAGCGAAGGAGTGCTGCATGCTGCTGTCCCCCTTCTACTGCTGCAACATGCCCTACACAGCAGCATCAAGTTTAGTGTCGTTAAAGAGAAATTACCTTTCCTGCACTAACCTGCACTAACCTGCACGCTTCCTGCAAGCAGTTGCCGTCATCCACTTTCGGCTATAACCTGTCTCCCACCTACTGCCACCCGCTTGCTTTTAACTACGCGAATGTAAAATGAAATGAAACTGCTGGACAGCAATTTCTTCCACTTTCATACATACACTGACAGGCTACGTAGATGTGGCGGAAACGCTTCTGAGAAGCTTCGTTATGAATATCACGTAACGTTCGCTACTGGAATGCGATTTCTTTCTTTACGTTGTTTCGATGATGAAAAGGAGTTAACTGTTTAGACTGTGCAATGTCAAGAACCCTGTGGCGCACCCCGGATCGGTCAGCCTCCTGCTGTGCAAATGTTAATTTACTCAAATCAAGCTGACAAATTTGAATTTAATCTCTACGAAGAATCTAAATAAGAGAAATGCATACAGGGTCTTGGCGGGAAAACCTAAACGGAAGAAACTGCTTGGAAGACCCCGGCGGGGGGAGACAGTAACACTAAAACTGTCTCAATGAGACGGCATGCGCCGATGTGGGCTGAATTATTGTGGCTCAGGAGAGGAACAAACGGGCGGCTCTTCAAAAGACGCTGATAAACCTTCAGGTTGCATAAAAATTGCGCTCTTTCTTGACTACCTGAAAACACATCATCTTCTGTACGATCAGAGACGAGAAATTTACGTTATTTAGCGGATTTAATTTTGAGGTTGGTCCTACTGCTATTAAGTCGCCATTTGTTTTCTTTGTTACGTTTCAGCCAACGCCGTCGTTGACTGGTTACCACTGCTGCGACACCGGAAGGTCCCGCGTCTTATTCTCGGTCTGAGGCTGGTTACTTCGAATACGGCTGTCTGTGAGTTCTCCGAGTCTGTGGGACTGTGCATTGGAAAGGGCACGACGAATCCTTCCGTTTCTCCATTTGTCGTCCCATCGACAATGTATGATATACGTAGATGAGACAGCGCCATTAAACAAGTAACTCGAGCATGTATGTAGGATGCTGTTCAATAAAAGGCCTTTATATCACAGCCAGTAAGGGCTCAGGCATATGAAGGCCGGCGCCGTAATATTCACTGGATAATCTACAGCGTCGTTAATAAGGCGCTTCCTCATTCGTGATGGCTGAGGCAGTCATTAGCGTACTGTGGGTGGGTGGGGGCAGCTGAAACCCATCACGGCATTTTTGTTTAGCTTTTCCTTTGTCTGGTTCAACGTCTCTCCTCTCTTCTATTGTTTCGTCATCTGTTGCTTACTGCATGCAGGATTTGTTCTGCTCGGCAGGCGCGCCTGTGCAGCCATTCTGTCTCCCGCCAACGTAATGTTAACCCGCTCTTCATATGCAGTTACTCCAGTAACCAGGTTTCGAACACTCACAAAGCAAGGCAACATTCGGGCGTTACGCTTCTGTTTAAGTAGACTACGCAAATGTCGGTGCTGCCACTCTGTACGCTCACACAACTGCGTTAAGTTACTCTAACGTTACGTTTCACTCACTGATTAATGTTGGCACTTAGTCTCAACACAGAGAAACCCCCGTTTATGTCAAGGTCGTCTAACGATTAACGCAGTATGAGGCTTTGTGCCCACGTGAGGAGCATGTGGGTACGAATGCCACCTACTGGACAATGGTGAAACTAAGTCAGACGTGACTTACAAACCAAACGTATTCCAGGCTCACGTATGAGTCAGACACACTGAAATACGGCCACAAGGCTGGACCCGAAAGTAAAGAAAAAGTTGACCATGTACACGCCGTTATGGTGTATGGTGGAATAGGAGTATTGCTCCACTCATTCTAAACCTGGACACTAGATGGTTGTGAGTGGTCAGCTTCAGGCTAGGCAGCACTGCTCCAGAAGAGACCCCAGCACCCATTCAGCATGAGGCTGGGTGGAACCCAGAGCCGGTCTGGACCCTGCGGGGAGGACAGAAATATTTCGCTTCTGCTGAGGGTCGAAAGGTTCCTCCCGTGTTCAGCCCGCATGCTAGCCACTGCATCCACCGCTTCTTCCTGGCTTCTGGCCTGACAGAAGTACAGAAGGGAAATTATTCAGCGGTCTGTGATCGTGCTGTGCATGGACAGCGGAGTTCCTCCGAGAGCGACAAAAATTCTGCATAAAGACTACTGCATGACCAAGGACTAGATGGCATGGAAAAATACCACGTAAGAAAAATACGGCAAAAGCAGACGAAACACATAACACTTTTTGAGCTGACAGAAAAAAGTGGGAAATGCCCCGCCATAACAGACACACGCTTATGGCAACATTCAGACCGGCCGAACAGATGACGACAGTCTTACGGCGACAGGGACGGTGACAGTTCTGCCGACACGGAACGCTGAGATTTATTTAAAACGGAAACCCCCAATCCCTGCTATTGCTTTATTTTACATTTGTCGTAGAATTCGAATCGAACGTAGAGAACGCCGCTGCGCACTGTAGAGCGTCACTTGCGCTCTTAATGCAAGCACATCCTATGCTAATCAAACGTCAAGAACTGCGCGTGTCACAATTTTCAAAAAAGCTGAAATAACAAACTGAACTGTTTGTAGATCCATGTGTGATATTTCATATATCTGCAGCTTAAATAAGTGACAGCCACTTTCACAACATTCACATTCACACATTCTTATGTGTACAGCCCCGTCTTACACTTTGCAGCGTGTATCTAAAATCCTTGCACAAATTTCAAGAGTTCTTCACATAACAACAAATACAAACATTCACATAAATATGCGCCCGGAAACAACAGGTTCGTGAGTTTACTTGAAAGACTGTATTCAACACTAAATGCCTTAACTACATACAATTGTACTCACAGCTGGCACAGTACACTGACAGCACACGTTCCCAGTTTAACAACTGTACTCACAGCTGGCACAGTACACTGACAGCACACGTTCCCAGTTTAACAACTGTACTCACAGCTGGCACAGTACACTGACAGCACACGTTCCCAGTTTAACAGCCCCTGAGTTCCCGTTCCTCAAGTCACAGTTCACGACGAGTGCTCGAAACGTGCGCCACTTCAGTGCGCACACGGACCATGGAGTGTACCACGCTTTCAAAGGTTTCGAACGTCTCGACGGGCACCAAAACGGCATAGGTGAAGTGGCTCTTTATTTTGGACTGGAGTCGATACCGGCACATTAGAATTTTCAAGTATCCCCACACATAGCAATCTGAAGACACGAAGTCCAGCGAACGTGGAGGCTGTACCTCGAACGCAAAGTGTTTGCGGACACATACTTTCCTTGTCCTATTTGAGGACATTCACTCCTAAAGTCAGTCCAAGCATTTTTGATGCACCGTATAATTCTCGCCTCCTGCTGTAACTGCTGTATCAAACAACCTGCCTGTACATTTAAAAATAATCTAAAAATGATTTTTCGATAATCAGCACTCCAGTGAGGATACACAACATGCAGGTACAGTGCAGTGGTTCTGTTTGTGTGTGTGTGTGTGTGTGTGTGTACGTATCTGTGTGTGTATATGTATCTGTGTGTGTATATATGTATCTGTGTGTGTATATGTATGTGTGTGTATATGCATCTGTGTGTGTATATATATGTATCTGTGTGTGTATATGTATGTGTGTGTATATGGATCTGTGTGTGTATATATATGTATCTGTGTGTGTATATGTATCTGTGTGTGTATATATGTATCTGTGTGTGTGTGTGTGTGTGTAAAATGTATGTACATATATATAAAAGACTATTTTCAAATCAAAATTACCGGGAAAATTTCGATGATATTTATTGTTGGAAAACCGTTTCAGAAGTGACGGGTGGACTTAACTTTGCGCGAATTCATTACCTCAACCCACACACCGTCGAAACACAAGGTGATGAGTGAAGAACGACGCAGCAAGAACGCGCCGACGAACAGCTGAAGACACTGTCTTGCCACTTGCCTGGAAAGTCCGAAGAAAATACTAAAACGTCTCAGCCAAGATACTCCAAACGACATTCGATCTGGGTACCGCCCAAATACAAGTCAGAAGCCTAATTTGTCCTGTCTCCAAAATTTCGAAAAGCCAATAAAAAGGTAAAGGTAAATTTGCCCCTGTGCAAGCCATGAGGGCACATGGGAGAATGGAAGTGTAGGGCTACGCATTATTCACCTCGTTGACCGTCACATTCACGCTCCGCCCGTCTTAACCCCGGGGAAAGGGAAAGGGAGCTGGGTGGGCTCCAGAGCTGGTCCGAACGTTTTGGAGACGTCCCTTGTCCGTGCCGGGATACGAAGGACGCTTTCAAACAATTCAAACTGTCGTCACACGAAAATGCTAATCACGATAAGCACTCCTAGCAGCAGCCACACACGTGCGGCCACGACACTGTGCTACATAAGCACTCCTAACAGCAGCCACACACGTGCGGCCACGACACTGTGCTACATAAGCACTCCTAACAGCAGCCACACACGTGCGGCCATGACACTGTGCTACATGAAAGCCTGCTGCGGAAAATGCCCTTAACAGAAGTTCAACGGCCTTCAGAAAAACATAGACAAATGGCTACTAGCCATCTGTGCCAATGGAGTCAAAGTCACATGTCACGACTTCGCAGAGCTATCAAAATGTGAAAAACAGAAAGGTCGGTTCTCCTCTGAAGGAACGATCACCGTAACAATTGCAGTGAAAATTCATGAACTCACTCAATAAACATCAACCGTCTGAACACCAAAGTTAATCCACTTCACAGGCCGGTAAGAGTTCCTGAGTCGTGGTAAACACTCTCCGTCTCCGTTGTGAAGATCAAAGGCTAATGGGGCTTAGGCAAACAGTCTCTTTGCACTCCGGGCACCACACAAATACACACAAACACACGCGCAAAATGCGCCGTCTTACTGTCAAATCTGGTGGCACACGTATTTAGCACTGACTTTTGAAAAGGGGGATATACACGTGCACACACCTGGATGGCGTCACCACAAGCCTACTCTGCCTAACAATTTTGTTTACTAGCTGTCAGTATCTCAGACTATAAAACATGGATGGCAGGGTGACTGGTGAGTGGTAAATTGAAAGATCTGGAACTAATCGAGGTACCATACCGGCTACTTGCCTGGAGGGAATGATGAAAAATGCAGAAGGTTTCATTCAGGGTAGCCGCTGTCACGGTCGAGATCCAAGCCTGGAAAATCCCGAACACAATTCAGAGTATTACCGCCACACCAAACTGCTCGACACCGCTACACCAAACCGCTCGACACCGCCACACCAAACCGCTCGACACCGCCACACCAAACCGCCCGACACCGCCATACCAAACCGCTCGACACCGCCACACCAAACCGCCCGACACCGCCATACCAAACCGCCCGACACCGCCACATCAAACCGCTCGACACCGCCACACCAAACCGCTCGACACCGCCACACCAAACCGCCCGACACCGCCATACCAAACCGCTCGACACCGCCACACCAAACCGCTCGACACGGCCACACCAAACCGCTCGACACCACTTCTCCTCACAGTAAGAGCAAGCAAGTTTAATACAAGCAAAGTTCTCACCCAAAGCTAACGGGACGTCGGCACGGGTACACATAGCAGCCCAGTTTGCATGTCGACTGAAGAATATTAACCAACAATATATTCGACAGGAGAGATTCTGTCTTTAAAATTTGTTACTTTTTCAACCAGGGTCACGTGTTTGCTCATTCCGCCTTTTATGACGTCCGATAGTCTCTCACCTTATCCACAGAAACCTTCGATGTGACCCTCTCGTGAACAACAGAAGTAAAGCCTGCACTTTCACCCCCTCACGCCTCAACTGATGCTCACATTTTCAACTGACTATTAATTAAGTAACGTGAGATTAAAATCTAGATTCTTCGGAGCAATGAAACCTTGCAGGGAGCCAGTCACAATCCAACAATTCCAGATGGCAGCAAGCACTGGACCCTCCACCATCTCTCCGACCGGACATGGACTGGTCTTTGTTTACCTTGTCGCTTTGACAGCATGCACTGTGTCACAACGCCATGATGAGACACGTGTGGAATTACGTGTCACTTCAAATATCCACTAAGCAGATAAGCTGGTTACACTCTTTTGCATACCAAGTCACATCGTTTCACAGACCTACGTTCCCAGCGACCACAATCAATGTTTCGCCAAATGGCACTCACAGTCTACCTGAAAACGACCAGCACAAACACCACCGCTCCGCCTTCCTGGGGGTAATATGGGTGGACTACTGGTCGTTAGTCAGGCGTAGAGCTTCGGCCATGAAGACGTGAGTGGAGTTCTTTATATCCAGGCGAAGCTTGCAGAGAAAACATACAGAACCTGTCAAAAACATGGGCTTCTCTGATTGCGTGCAGGTCTCCACTTGTGAGATGTTCGGTTTATACCAAGCCTACAGCCAAACTCGTGCTCAGCTCTATCCAGACACAACACAACAGAAAATTCTGTCTCGTGCAGTAGAATTAACTCGCCCTTACAAAACGCAACCGTACTTCAGCCCAAAGCATTTGTAACTGGAACACGCCAGCTAACTTGCGGTAAAACCGTGACGGTCGGCCTCCACCCTGCGAAACCACTGCCTAGGTCGAACCTAATCTTCTAAGTTCGTGTCCGAGAAACTGCAGGCTGGCGTTTTCTCCAGACCGATCGATCGATCATTTTCAGGTGGGTTTATCACAGCAGCGTTCCTGGCTTTCCACATCAAAACTTTAGTGGCAGAATTCAGGCTTCCACCGCTGTGAAAATGAGGTACAGTAAGAAAGGACTGCTTGACCCCTGAAGTTGGGACAGATAGGTTGTTCCGAAACGTCGGTAAATAAATGCCAATCTACGCTGCGTAACATCACAGAAGCGCGAAGGTCTCACAGCTGTTTTACATAACTTTTCTATGTTCCCCATCCTGCACCTCTCCCAAACAACAAATACCAAGACGACGTCTCCCAGAATTACACCACTGCAGCAGCGTGCCTTGCGTCTAGAAAACAATTCGCAAATATTACTGAAGTAACAACCAAGATTTCATTTTTACGCATATTTATTAAGTAAGGGCGCAACACAACCTCGACATGTTTCCACGATCTATGAGGCCATCACCAGGAAGAATCACTTTTAGTAACTTGTAACGAGTTTCTGCAGGGATGCCAACAGACATTACTGTATGACCCATGGAACCACACATCGCAGGCTGATGAAAGTGATTTTCCTCAGGATAAAGACCTCGCACTGGGTCAGAATGTGTTCTGACGTCTCGCGACTTTAAAAACTGGCGTGAGACGTCAGCTCGATAATTAAGTACCGGTACCTGACTGACCCCGCGTTATTTTCTTTTCAAATTCGACGTCTATAGCTGTACATGGTACTTGCGCGCCCATACAGAAAAATCTGCACTGAATGATTTGCGATTTCCCCGTATCATAGCAACGGCGCTGCTATCGATCGTTCGGGTTTCCCAGAGAGTGATGTGATGTTTCTGTACGGTTTTCCCTAGGATTTCTCTGGATGTGACAGGTGTGGCACAGGGTAATGGGTAGCTCAACTGATATAAACTCGAACTCCTACACATAACAGTAAAATTAATAAACTGCCCGTCAAGTGCTTCCTGTAACACGTTTAGTATTTACAACTGTCCCCCTGCACACGTTCAGCGCTCGACACACGGGCTGAGTCTCCTGCAGGTTATGCAGCATCCGAGCATCTCTCTCTACTTGTCACCGCCCCAGCGAGGCTCCACAGTGCGACTGTTCATGTGACGAGCGCCTACGGCAGTTCGCTTATCTGCACGCCACGCAGTTCCGAATCTGCAGGGATACACAAACGACACGACACCCCACTGCAGCAACAGCCACTAGCTCGGTGTGCAACGTGCAGTCTCCCTTCGGCTCCCCCACCAAGACCACTCCACTTGCAGAACAGGAAGTCCGATCAAGTTACTGTGGCGGAATTGTATTCCGGTTGCTCTCAACTCGAATCTTCAAAAGGCTATCCGCTATCCTGAGAATTATCGCATCCTCAGTGCGTCCGCGCGAATAAAGGGATACTCTGACACACACCTCGGCTACCGCCTGCTAAACCCTTACCGTACTCTACACATCCGTTTATACCTGTAGGCAGTTTAAAAGTGTGCCACCATGCAATCTACAGAGCAAGCAGTCAACAAACCTTGAACGGAAATCTGTTCCAATTAAGAATACTGCACTCGCATTTTATAATATGAAGTAACGGGTACGGCCGTCGCAGTGCGCAACATAAAGGCACGCAGGGGGAGCAGAAATGTGCGCCATTCAATCTTAAACTCGGCACCAGATGGAAGTGGGTAGTTAGATTCACGCCCCAGCTGCTTTACCCCGCGTGAAGGACTCCTGCAACCCGGCAAACAGAAGGCTGTGCCTGTCTTTTTTTACCAAACGACACTTGTACAGTTGGGGAGGTTACGCAGCGTCCCATTAGAACTTCTAATGTTATTACGAATGCCCAATTGGAAAGATACGGAAGGTGTACCTCGGGTCAATTCTTTGGTTTTTATTTTTCTGTGTGAACAGCGTTACACGTTGCCCCGCTTCAGAAGCACTGCTGCACATGTACCGGGCAGCTGGGTTCAACACTGCATTACGTGTTTGTATGGCTACTGATGGCAGTTCAACACTGCATTACGTGTTTGTATGGCTACTGATGGCATTTCAACACTGCATTACGTGTTTGTATGGCTACTGATGGCAGTTCAACACTGCATTACGTGTTTGT
Organism: Coptotermes formosanus; assembly: GCA_013340265.1. Taxonomy (NCBI): domain Eukaryota; kingdom Metazoa; phylum Arthropoda; class Insecta; order Blattodea; family Rhinotermitidae; genus Coptotermes; species Coptotermes formosanus. The sequence goes on from BLKM01000641.1 coordinate 218,569, forward strand.
ATGGCTACTGATGGCAGTTCAACACTGCATTACGTGTTTGTATGGCTGCTGATGGCAGTTCAACACTGCATTACGTGTTTGTATGGCTGCTGATGGCAGTTCAACACTGCATTACGTGTTTGTATGGCTGCTGATGGCAGTTCAAAGGTAAAGTGACCCACGGCACGAGTCCACACCAACTAATGCACTGTTGTTATTGAAAATGTTCTTACATTACAAAACTTATTCCGACATGTTTCGATCCCTATTGGGATCATCTTCAGGGATATCTTTAAGAACTAAAATTGCACACAGAACGTGGTAATATCTTGTTATAAAATGTGTATAAAAACAGATGTATTTATTTGCAGTTCAGATGAAGAAGTTTTCTTTTCACTGTAAATCCTACAAAGGATCCTAATACAAGAAATTTATACATCATTACTGAAAAATTAATCTGACCATTATTAAACGATCTGTGACGTCTGCTTGCAGCTGCGGGCCTCCGCAGTGTAACAGTCACTGATATATGTAGTACACACACGTTAATAAGACAGGCGAGGTACGTATGGCGTAGTCCTACTAACGAGGCGCGTTCGCATAATCAGTGTCGCCGTGGAAAAGCAATAAGTCAGCGTGTGTCTGTAGCTTTCATTACCCAACATGCAAAGCGCACGTGCCACATTACCTACAATAACCTCTGTCGCCTGTGTGGCTGCACCACAGCACCCCATAAACTGCACGATTTTGGAAAAAGAAATTACAGGATATAAAATGTGTGTTTTGATTTTCTCTGCAACTTTGTCTGACATATTTCCCATTCTAAGAAGAAGTCAGCTAAATATTTCATAAACAGACATACGTCATAATGTAAAGTACCCGTTATTCCCGTCATATTTTAACAAAACTTGAATTTTCTCCACAGATTTTCGAAAAATACTCAAATATCAAATTTCATGAAAATTCGTGGATTTGCAGCCGAGTTGTTACATGCGGACGGACGGACATGACGAAACTAATAGTCTCTTTCCACAATTTTTTGAACGTGCCAAAAAACTTGAAAACAATAGTATGTTAATTTGTAACACCTGTACCTCAGATTGACTGAAACAGCTTCTGCGAATGTCGCTCACGCACCTGCAGCAGTCAGAACGCAAGTGCAGCAGCTCACGTGTGTTGCAACTTGCGTGAACCACTTGCTGAGGCCAGTAACGTTTAACAGGCTGTTGTCTCGTCAGCACCGCAACATGATGTTCACAGTCACTCCAGTTTCGGAGGCACCACGCTGCCTTGCGTGCTTCCTGCTTCCGAGTTCACACGCCGTACGAGTCCTACTGAATGACAACAGGCTGTTAGTTGCGACAACGTACTCATACGCCAGTGGCGTTTTACAAAGGCGCGCTGAGGAAGAGATAAGTACACGAAATGCGGACGAATGCACTGCACTACTTCTCAACAAGTCACAGGCTCAGGAGTGAAAAACAAACACATTTGGTACGTTACATGACCCACGTTTTCGCGATCTGCACTTAGCAGTTTACGGACATTCAGTGAGAGCACCGTCAGTAGCGCGGTACGTACCACGGGCCAGTTTGTGCTGCAGTTCAGTGCACACATTTGCGAGCATGGCGGGTGTACCTGCGGCCGCAGCAGCTAGTATCCTCCCACAAAGTTCCGGCAAAGTTGTGGGGAACCGAGGAAGGTAGACAGCATGCTTTATGCACCCCCAGGTGAAGAAATCAATTGGTGTAGGGCTAGGAAACGGGGTGGACCAGCGGCGATGTCGCCTGTACTAATCCATTTCTGTGGAAACTTCTGATCCAAGAAGTCCTGAAATGCAACATGAAAATGCAGAGCGCCCAGTCCACACTGGACCAGCATGCCATCAGCAGTCTGTTCTTCCAAAATGTATCGGTGTGGAAGTTCCCCAACATCTCCAAGTACATTACACACGTCACAGTGCTTTCTGCAAAACAGAACGACCCGGCTTGTTTTTATTTATAGAGCACAAAGACATATGATACGAGACTGGTCCTTTGTGCATCTCCCAGCACTGCACGCGCACTGTTGCCGCCCCAAACTCTAACACATGTTGGCTAATATGTTCGGACAAGTGGAAACTAGCTTCGTCCCTGACAGGACTTTGGCTTGAACAATTTCTTTGTCGTCTTCACTTCTGAAGGAGGTCACAGAAAACGGTGCAGTGAAATTATTTTCCTTGGATTTTTACACATTTGCAAAAACTGACACCTGTAGCACTCAAATCTCAAAAAAATTCTCAGAATTTTGGGAACTGTCAATTGTGGCATGCTTAGCTGTTGGGCAGCACGTCCTTTCATTTTCTTGGACTGCGAAGAAAAGCCGCCCGAAATCCAACTTAGCTTCAGTGCCCGATCATTTACCGGGGCTCTGCACTTCACAAGTGCAACTAGCCTCGTCTAACCACTAACGCCACTTGCAGCCGGACATTTCCTTTCTCGGTTCCTTACCAAACACTGTAAAAAATTACATTTGTAATGTAACCACAGACTTCGGTTTGTGACACAGTCACTTAGCTGTCTCTACTTGACAGGCTGCTTTCACAATGCGCGGTGTTAGCGCCACTGGCGGCAGGGCTTAGAGGCTCAAGTATCGTCATTTCTAAATTTTGTCACATTACCTACCGACGTACAGCATCTTTGGTTTTCCCCCTGTGCCTCCTTCTCCGTGAGCAATATTACATGAAAATCCGCCACTTGCCATGCACCCTGTACCTGGACATAACAGACAGTCCGTAACAGAATGCTAACGAGAACTGCTTACTACGAAACGTATTTTTCGCCAGACAGACCGCTGCTTTTAATGGAAATGAAAAACGCGCTACGCGGGACGCATATGAGATACTCGCCAACGACAATCCGGAGGCAGTTCGAGCAGGAGTCCTCAGAGAAAACAGATGATCTGGCGACCTAGGAACAGACTAGAGAATGCTGTGAAAATACAGCGTGCGTACGTACGTCTTCATTCAATATGTGATTTGGATCAAACTGGCTCAGGAGAAGTTAAAAAGGCGGGCTTTTGTGAACACGGTAATCATCCTAAAACGATTCTTGGTCCAGATTCAGTAACACAACCACTGCTAATGGTACCTTGATGGAGCTGTGGGTAACTGCTTTACTGTATTTTCACCGCGTCATTTTAGAATTCTATAAAACTGTGCAGTGTCCACCCAGCCTGCACAGTGCGAGGGGATTGAGCAGGCTCTTCAAGCAGTAACGGTCTGACCTTGCATTTTGCGCTGACATTATCTCTACCGCACTGCCAGCTGGTCTCAGGTCTATCCTGCAGGCTAGTCTGTCCCGGCACTTGACACTACGCAGTCTGGCGGACAGGTGCAACAGTGTACGACTCTTCGACCACGAGAACGGGGACAGCAGCTTCTTTCACAATGCTGGTGCCTGGCACTAACCCACACGGCAACACATTCCGTTGAGAAAGTAGCCGTCGCGAGAACCTCGAATCTCGCATAAACATTTTATTGCCTTTCCCATAATTCACAAAATATCGCGATAGTACCTTTGAATAGACCGATCCCAGTGGCCGAGCGGTCTAAGGCGTAGGTCTGCGGCCGAGCGCTTGCTGGGATCGTGGGTTCGAATCCCATCGGGGGCATGGATGTTTGTCGCGAGTGTTTGTGTTGTCAGGTAGAGGTCTCTGCCACGGGCCGATCCTTCGTCCAGAGGAGTCCTACCGACTGTGGTGTGTGAGTCTGATGAAGTGAAAATAAACAACCTCGACACCTGCTGTGAGTAGGCAGAAGAGGTAAGGGCCACAAAACGAAACCTTTAAGCAGACCATAACACGCTTCTTCCAGCTGTGCCCATTTACCCTATCGCCGCTCGACGGTTTATAAACTCTTCATTTGTAATGGCCTCGTTAATTATATTAAAATCAATCGAGTGTCACTGGAGAAAATGTCATAATCCGAACAAATCACCATGAACGCTTTTACATTTGATAGCTTTGATTTAGTGACTCCACACCACTAAAGAGGCCCCCAGTGTTGCAGTGATTTCGGTATAATGCATTGCGCCACTGTGCGCTGACAGATAGCAGGCAATGAATAGCGGGACATACACGGTACGTTGTCAAACACGGGTCGTGTAGGCGTCAATGTCACTTGTGTCAATGGATCAGCGTGATTAATGTCGGTAGCTGATTGAGGCGCGACGGCTGGTGCCGACTGCATCATGTCCAGACTGGAGCCACGTGAGAACAGATCATGGTTTGATATCTACATCGGGGCCGGGTTAATATGTCCTTGTTAATGTACAAACACGTTTCACAATACAGCAGGCCTGCTACATACACTGATCGAAAGTTTATGGTTTCCGCAGCACAAGTTAACGTACAGAACAAAACTACCAACAACTTAACTGAAGTACTGATTTGTATTGTACATGATACGAAACTTTGTGTCTGGGTGTGCCTGTGTGTGTGTGTGTGTGTGTGTGTGTGTGTGTGTGTGTGTGTGTGTCTGTGTGCGCGTGTACATTTGATCAAATTAAATCCTTAGGCTTTCGCGACTAGACGTATATAAAGGGCATCGAATAAACCCCAGATTCATTTCCCTGAAAACAGCAACTGTGACGTTTGCCGAAAGGAAAATCTTCATTCTAAGTGCCTTACGCGGCCCAACCCCAAAAGCTGACCCAAAAAACACACACACCGGTTTCGATCGCGGCCTTCTGGGAAGTGGCACCTTGTAGTCATGTGTGAGGCACCATCTCTTGGGAAGAACTTGCTGCCTCCATGTTCATGACAGAACGGAGGAAAAGTGGACTCCCTACACCTGAAAACGAAGAGGTTACGGTCCTTCAAAACGTCTGCAACTGTTCACCAGTCCACGTGGCGTAATATCCCAGACGACACGAATCCGTACCGGGAATGCTGTGAGAAGCCAATATGTCGCAACACTTCAGAGTTCGTATCTGCAAAGTATGAAGGCCGACAGCCGTGCGCCTAGCCTAGATGTTAACACCGCAGGGGGCTTCAGTCGTCGGTACTGAAATTCCATAGAATAAATAGCTCTAACCAACCAACCAACCAACCAACCAACCAACCAACCAACCAACCAACTAACTAACTAACTAACTAACTGACTGACTGACTGACTGACTGACTACAAGCACCAGAGTCTTTCTTTGGAAAGTAACAGTTCCTCAGCTACACAAGAAATTCCCCGCATTTTACGGAAACCGAAGGTTCAGTACCCTATCAACAACAGCCCGCCATCTGTCCCTATCCTAAGCCGTATCAGTCTATTCCGAAACACCATTAGATTCCTTGAAGATGTATTTTAATATTATCCTTCCATATATGTCTATGTCTTCCAAGTGATCTATTTCACTCAGGCTTTCCCACAAGAACCCTGAATGCACATCTCCCCTCCCCCATACGTGCTACATGCCCCGCCGATCTCCTTCTTCTTTATTTGATACTCCGATACAGTTTGTTAAGGAGTGCAGATCATGAAACTGCTCACCGCGCAGTCCCCTCTGGGCCCTGTTACTGCACCCTCTGGGGCCGCAGTACATTTCTCAGCACGCTCAGCCTATGTTCCGCCATCTAAGTGCGAGACCAAGTTTCACAGCAATACAAAACAATAAGCAAAATTACGGTTCTCCATATTTAATCTTCAAATCTTCGAACTGCAAACTGACAGACAGACGATTCCGGACAAAATCGTAGCAAGCATTTTCTGAGTCAGTCTGCTCTGTGCAACTTCATAAATGCAATTTTGATTTACTGAAGTTTCCGTCACACATTCGAACCTTGCCACAGTCTCAACGCATCTCCCGCCTACTTTTGCGATGCAGTTTCTTCCTGACTTCTGCTCGCGACGCTTGAGCACACACACACACACACACACACACACACACACTCACACACTCACTCAGTTCTCTCAGCGTTTACTTGCACACCAGCCTCCTCACTTGCCACTAACAGACATTGTCTATTTTTCTCTACACTACCGTGCCTTTACCGAGTAGATTCACACCATCAGCATAAGCCGGACGCTAATGTGTACCATCCAGTTTCAAGGCCACCCGGTTTGCCTGACCCTTCCAATGGCACACAGTACTCCCCTCCCAATGGCACACAGTACTCCCCTCCCAATGGCACACAGTACTCTACAGCAATGCTCAGAAGCGGAGGCGCACAAGGATCTCCCGTTTCAGACAGTTCTTATCCTTCCTTTTCGCGTCTGGCCCATAAGGTTTCTCTTTAAGTTTTGGGGCCAAATTGTGTATTTCTGGTTTCCCCTGAGCATGGAGAACGTGATCCGACAAGCCCAATCTTTTCTTTAAGTGGAATATTAAGTGTAAAGTGAAAAACCTTACGTCCCTCGTTATGTAAGTTTCCCCAGCAGGTTTTACTCTGCCTCTCCTGCACCTAACTAACTGCAGTCCGTCAGATAATAAGAATCTCAGTACTAAAACATTCCTGAAAGCACCTTGGCCAGTCAGAAGATGTGCCCAGTAAATAATCTAAACGGCAAACAAAATTTAGTTCTCACCGTGCAAGAGGGAGAAAAAACTGGCCACTTTCGTGACTTCAGTTCATGCTAGGACACGCTAAATTCGCCAATAAATTGGGTACGTTTTTCGCACTTGCTTTCAAGAGTTCTCTATAGATGGCTCCATAACCGAACCACGAAACAAGGCAAGCCGCAACACCGGGTACGATCACCCTGTGATTACTTAATTCTCTCTCCACATGCTCAAAACTCCGTTCCTTTCAGTGACAGGGTCTCTTGACTCCTCCTGGCGCGATTTATGTTTGCACCCTTCACTAAGACCTTTCAGGCGCGTTCGCAAAGTCGCGAAAAGCGCCTGTGAGCTTCGTCACGCCGTCTGTACGCACGTGTGACCACTGGACGGACCTTCCGGAACCTGACAGGAGCAACTTTCATGGACAATCTGTCGACAAGCTCCACATTTAGTTAAAATATGAAAAAACGGACTGGGCACTTTACGAGAACACGTAAATACACTGCATTATTGCCGGCCACATAAATTCGCCACAAAAGCATTTTTGTGCAGCATTCAACATATTTATATTGCTGACAACGACACGTAGCTCAGCGGTACGCAACCAATACGTTCTGATTCAGCAACAACGCCATGCCACAACGACACGTTACACGTACAGTACACTGCCTACCTTGTTTAAAAAAGCAATCGGTCCCAAAAGGCGCCTGTCAGAACGTCACAAACGCACCGCAGCTTTTGCTCAGCCAAATTCATGACCGAACAAATCACTGTTCGACTTAAACCGAGTGACCAGTACAGTCTTAAAATCAAAGTTTGTAGCCTTCAAAGCCAAATAATATACCAAAATCACCTGCTGAACTTCGTGTAAAGTACACTTTATACTGAAGCGAAATCAAAATCGACGGAAAAATTTTAATACTAACCACGCATATTAATTCACTGCGAATTTACAAAGGCAAGCGATGCGGACAGTGGTGAAAACACGACCTCCCTTTCATGCGCTTAGTGACGTACTTAAAGCAAATAATGCACGTTGACTGCTGCAGGCTGCATTCACCGTAACTCAGAGGCGGCAGCAGGCCTGTGTTGTGTTTCCTGCTCAGAGCCACCGTATGGAAGTTTTACTTACAGAAGCAGCCTTATTACAGCTCCAGTGAATCAATACGTCTGCATTAACTGACTGACTGTCTGTCCGCGCGCTCTCCCTCCGTCCGCAGCTCCGCATAAAACATTCAAACCCAGCCGAAACTTATGCAGACGGACGTAAGGTTTCATAACGAGAAAAGCAATGGATGTTCTGTGACCGGATTAAAGACAACTAATTAACGGCTGGCGAAAGCAGCTTTATTAACATTACACAGCCTCCGGCATATTCGTCTGTTGGAAAATCAAAAGTCCTCTGAGACTGTTTGGTTAAAAGTGCGGCAGTGGAAAGCTGCTTCACTGTAACGGGCTGAAACAGGTAACAGGCCTAGGGTTGTCATTCTTAGCCTGAATTCCGTATCTGGGACACTTAAAGGAAGGCGAACAATCCGTTCTGCAGTACAACACATATTTTCCAGAATTCTTTCTCCAACCCTACAAATGAAGGCATAATGTGGAGATACTTCCATCCTTCTCCCCGATGTCTACAGGCTAGACAAGTTTCGACTCCCAGCAGGGGCACAGGTTGTTTTCTCCTCCACGGCATCCAGACCGACACTGCAGCCCCCCAGCCTCACACCGTATACGCAACAGGGGCCCTTTCCCAGGGGTTAAAGACGCCGCAGCGTGAAGCCGACCACTCACTCCAACTAGTGCCGAAGCGAATAATGCGTAAAGCTGTGCTTCAGATTCCCCACATTCGTGCTTGATTAAGCAGGGGGCAACTTCACCTCTTCGCCTTTTCCAAAGCTGCATCTCTGAAATTACTGAACGACACATCATCAAATTTGGTACCGGAGATTAGCACTAAAATTCATCGAGAGACATACCTTTTAGCTCAGTCAGTATCATTTTTCTGAACCCCAAATCAAAACTCAATAACTTTATTAAAAACAGCTCACCTTCCGAACATATTCATGACGACTTATAGACCACGTTTGTGTCTGCAGCTTTAAGCAAAAAGCGTTCTTTGCATGCGGTGCACAGCGCGCCGCACTGCAAGAAAAACAATTCATGAATCTAAACTCTGATTACTTTTGCGCGGTTACATCAAAATTTGCAACGAACGGAAACCGGTACCAATCATAAACTCTGCATTTCGAAAATTTATTTACTCCTGTCTAAAAGTCCATATCGTGTCACTTTCATCTCCCCCGCTGTACTCTGCTGCAAAATGTAATCAAACACAGGAACGCTACCTGCTGGTGGCAAGTGCAGTGAATGCCAGCAGCAGTGACTTGCAGTTTCCACGGCGGTAGCCATGCAGATTACTTTTCAGAAACGTGACACCGTATAATTTGGTACATACACATATGCTTCAACGTTTCGGAAACACCTGTTGCCTCCATCTTCAAATAGATAAAACGAAGTCACATGCCCTGGAAATGACAGCAGCAAGTGCCTCAAAAAGGCTGGCACCGATCTACCAAACTACACGGCGTCATATCTCAGAAGATAGTACTTCAAAATGTGAGGAGCTGTTTCGCAGCGTCACAGATCCTGGACACTGGCACCTAGCGAGCCTAAATGCCGAGCGGCCTCGTTTGAATATGCAAGCAGTTGAACTGTTCGAAGCTCCATGGCAACGACATGCACCACACGCTGTAACAAAACGTTCTGCAGTTTTCCAGCACAGTGTGTTTGTGTGTTTGGTACGTTCAAACAATAAACAGCACTACTCCTTCTACGGTGTTGACCGGCTGATCTATTAGAACAGCGATGGACTGTTCTCTGCAAGGAAGAAACTAAGTTCGATACACAGCTGTTCATTCAAGATGAACGTGGGTCTACAGGGGCTTAAATGCAGTCGATTCTCGCCAGACTGTCAAAAACAACACACAGCAGAAAGACTAGGCATTCCGACACTGCAGCTGTGGTGAGTATGGCACTTCGCGTGTCTCGGGGAGTAAAGGCACCATCGCAACGAGCGCTGCAAGGAAGCAGGGCACTCTGCAGCCTGTGCGAGAAGCACTACAACACGCCAGTGTTAATCTAATTACTTTACTGTCTGGCCCCAGTGCTCTTTAAGACTACTCAACTAACGTGCCGTAAAATAGTCGATGCATTTGCAGTAACGCTCCCAGGTGACAGTGTCGTACACCGAGCTTACTGGAATCAAGAAGCAAGGAAATGGCCTTTAGTTTATTGCTTCTCACTTCCACAACTCTGTAGCGACTGCATGCCGTCACATGAAGTGTTTGAAGGGCGGACGTAAAGGGCAAATGGCGACACGCACAGCGCTGCACAACGTGCTGCCACGTCTGTACTTTAACCCTTTAAAGACGAAGCGTATCTGTTTTATATAAGGACTCAGTGCTTACCGCGCTGTAAACACTCACGACTTCGGTTATAAAAACCAGTCTCTTAATGTGTTATAAGGCAAAAGTTGCTGTTTGTTCGGAGATCCGTACAAAACACATAAACGCAATGTGGGCACCACGTAGAATTTTTTAATGTTAAACCTGGTGGTACGTAAAGTTACCGCTAGGCTTTAAAAGGTTAATAACACTTCACGTCTGCACTGGTCACTGTTTCATCTGCTACTGCTGCTCCTGCTGTAAACATAACTGTTGACAGCGCGACCTGGCAGACACAATAAAATTTAAACTCACAAAAATTTACGGCTCTTTAAAATCTGTCACGGTTTTCTACCACATTCTGTATTTAGCAACACGAAACACTTAAAAACACAAAACGCAGAGAATTTAATAACTTAGACATCTCATTCCAAGTAGGGCTAAACCTGCCCGAGACAGTTGATGAAACGCGACCTGCATAATGCGCAGGTGTGCACGCAGTAGCAGCCAGTTTAGCCTCTATGCAATTTTATGCAAGTACTTCCATGAGGTTCAGCAGAACAAGAACTATGCACAAGGCGCAGCTAATGTACAGAGCGGCTTAGCAGTGAGGCATCGCACGTCCTGCGAATCTCAGCCTAACCAGCAAACTGCACACCGCACAGCTCTTTCTGTGGATGCCAACAGCAGCTCAGCTACTGAAGGAAATCCCCCACGTTTTATGGATCCCGAAACTTTGTCACGGCGCTGACGACAAGCCGCAGTGAGCCCTGCACTGAGACAGACACATCCAACAACTTCTGTCTTCATGAATAGCGTTGTTATCACATTTCCGGCTTTCCAAGTGATCAGGAATCATGTGCGAGTGCTTACACTAAGGCTTGACCTATGGCAAGGCCTCACCTACACACGATAACACAGAAACCACAAACAGCCACGTCGGAAATGGAATTCTAACCAGCACAGTGATTCCACCGATCCTGCAGGCTAAGTCCACTCTCCCTCCTTACATACGCCGCGGTCTGGAGGCAAGAAATGTCCCCTGATTCATACAGTGCAGTACCCGATTTACTCTCGCAAGAATTCCGATGACACTTTCTGAACGCCGGTAGGCGACAAGCCAAGTTGTCGATGTCACAAATTTCGTTACCTCGTTTCTTGAACCTCCTTTGCATTTTCGGTTGAATTCCAACCCCGAACCCTTCAAACAGCGACCTTTAATGTTAACTATTAGACTACCAGACCAGCAGGTTCAGCACTACAACAATACTGTCCGGTGGCCTGAAGAAAGAATTAACACGACGTCGTGCATTCCTCGGACTGCTGACGGTGTCCAGTACACAGCGGCCGTGTGGCCTTCTGCGCCGTGTAGTGCTTAAATGTTCCGAAGTGTAGCGGGAACGCCGGACGTTTGCCCACTACACGGCACAGAAACTCAAAGTAAGAAGTTCTTGTCAACAGCTGCCGTGAAAACATGTGAACTCACATTTAACATAGTGTCGGTGTGAGGAACACCTGCTGCAAACACTTGAGAACGTGTGCTAAGCGATTTGGTTCGTTAGGTTGCACGATATCATCATTGTGCCAGTGAAACACTGCCTGCTTGTTGCACCCACACAGTAAATTACACAATATGGTATGAAGAAAGGCAACGCCGATCAAACTGTAAGCAGCACGACGGCTGTAAGCACACAGCCTCAGCCGGTTCCTTGAAAATGCTCTCGCCGTAACCAGAGTGCTACTGGTTTCGCAGCTAAATCAAACATTTAGCAAAAGAAGAGAAAGTGCAGTTCTTGTCTTCATACTGGTGACAGGTTGTGACGAACGTACGGTGCCGCTACTGCATGCGTGAAATTGCGTGCGACGTACTTCCACGGCCACGACCAAACCAGTCTCCTGTCCAACTGACTGTCACGGATAAAGCGACAGAGGCGTCAACCTCGCTGTTTAATTTGTACTTCACAAGTTACTAACTAACTTAACCAGGTAGGCGCTAATGCAGAGTAACTGCGCACTGGGACAAATTATTTTGTATTATTCGCACCGTGCACAGTGATTAGTCAAGCATAAATTCATCCCAACTGATACACTGCTATTATTCCATATGATTCTAGATTATAATATTTATGAGACATTCCAACATGTTTCGATCCCTATCGGGATCACCCTCAGGGATACTTTGTAATCTGAAAATCACACACCCAGAATGACCGTATTTCGCATACGATACAAGGTGTATAACGCGTACAGAAACAGTCAGTTGGCGTGCAGCTCACTTTTTGTGGACTTCTGTTTTACTGCCCTTTAGGAGTCGAATGTTTTTGTGCGGAATGTACCTACCGTCCGTACACAAACATTCGATATATATATATATATATATATCTTGATTTTGGCATTCAAAGGATCGTTTTATTCAGTAATGTTAGTGCTGGAGCAACTCTCGGAAAATAACGCGCAATAATCTTGCCTCTAACGGAAGCACGATGCAGAATGTGACAGCGGCATGTTGCTGTGAACATATTTATCAGAAACCGATAAAGTTTGGTTAGATCAATAAACTGGATAACATTTAGCCCTAAAACAACGAAGAAACGAAAATCTTTGTTGTGTTTCACAGTGTACGCACATTCTTTACCGCGTGGTTATTGGTTACTGGCACGTGACAGCCCCTCCACCACGCGCCATAACTTTGATACTCGATAGGATTTTAATGGCACACATGCAGCCCCCAGTTATAGCTGGTGAGGGTAAAATATGAAATGCGCGTGGTGAAAAATAAAATGCGCCCAAAATATGGTCTTAAAACCCCACTTTAGAGACATAAACTTCGATAACGACTCGAAGCGAGGAGAAAATATACGAGTGCAAAGTACATAGAACCGTCTCAGAGGAGGATTCAGTTAACAGCTAAATGGTGACAGTCGTGAACTGACGTAACAAATACAGAGGACTTGCTGACAAATGTAAACTTCTTGGCAGGAAGTCTAAAATACGAGCACTAAACCGCGCAGCTGATCGCTTTGTTAGTTTATATATATACACACACATATATATATATATATAGAGAGAGAGAGAGAATAAGTTAACTTGTTAGCTTCTAGAATATCAATAATTACTTCGTGGTGAGTTAAGTAATTTTATTTACTTAAGAAGATTTCTTTCCACGGCTCGACAGCCCCAGGGGGGCACAGACCGGATCTCTCCTTGTCCAGCTTTCGAGATCGCACTCAGTTAGGAACATTGTTCCCTCTAAGCTGCGCGGGTGCACGACCGCGCAGTAACTGAAATGCTCCCGCGCACACTGAACTGTTGCCGCGCAGCTGGAAGTTTTTAATTTTCATTGTAAATATTCTTATTATGCATATTACAAAAAACTTATACGTGCCGCGCAGTCGTCAGGTCGTGCAAAATATTCTGCTTAGAGCAGCAGCCGGTTCACGGAGCCGTAAAAGAATTAGAGGGAAAGTTGGTTAGTACTGACTACAGTCGGTACGACTCCTCTGGACGAGTGATCGGCCCGTCGCTGAGACCCCTACCTGACAACACACAACACTCACAAGAGCAGACATCCATGCCCCCGGCGTGATTCGAACCCCCAGTCCCAGCACGCGAGCGGCCGCAGACCCACGCCTTAGACCGCGCGGCAACTGGGCTCGGCCAAAGTTCTGTAGACCTGCATTATCGGGTGGTGGGCTGGTTAGTTGGTTGACTAACAAATTAATTGCACAGATAAGGACCGTGACAGGTAACACGTGCCTAACCAGGGAAAATACATAGCGACAGTACAAATTACACGTAACATCCAACAAGTTTTCGGACGGTCGTGTGAGTGACACAACCATCCACAGGTCACGTGGCCCTGGCCAGTAGAACACAAAACACGATAAAACTTCTCATGGCTTCTTCATTTCGACTGTCGGACACGCCACAGAGTTTCTTTCCGTTCAGAAAAGCTCGTTTTCTCGTAAGCCAACCCCCACACTCTCTTTTCAACCTGGTGTGTAAAGCAGGGTGGGACGTGCGAGCGAAGACGTGCATCAGGAACTCGACGTCAAGTCTCCAAGCAGCGGTAAATCTGTAGCCACACTGCATGCCGCGAGCAACTGCACTGAACACAATCCTCCAGAATACAACGGCCGGCCAGCTAGACACGACGCCGCACCACTGCTTTCATACAGGCTTCACACACCTGCTTATACCTTCCGTTTAAACTTACAAACTTCCTCTCTTAGTCCACCAGTTGCTGGTTATAACTCTGTGAACCTTTATAATTCTGGACGGACACCACTTGGGAAACTACACGTGAATGGAGGGAAAATATTAAAATGAATCCTAAAAAATAGGATTGAGCGTGAGGATTGCCTTACCTGGCTCGAGACAAGAACATAGGACCTGGTGAAGACGGTTACAAACCTGCGATTTTTACGGGAAAACGCCGTTCGTTTATCGGCTGAGGATGCATCAGGTGTCGAAGGAAGGTCCTGTAGCTACCGTGGAGTTGCAGTCAGCTAATCGAAACGCAAATCGCCATTTTCTTCTCCCTCAACTAGGAGTTGATTACTCGAACCCGAAAGTTCATTACCTGTTCTCAGCAGTCCGCCATTGGTTATTAGGCCTATACTGAAACGGATTAATCTAATCTACAAACTCGCACCCTATTTCCCTTAATATTCACTCCCCTCCATGCCAGTAGCTGCAGCGTGGAACCTCTCTTCAGGTTCCCCGACTACGACTTCCTGCTCGTATCAGCTTCCCGTGTACCGCGTGTGCAACGTGCCCCACTCATCTTATACACTGCTGATTGCATAACGCTACCATTACCCGATGAACAGTGCAAATTGTGAAGCTCCTCGGGCGCACACCTTTCTCTGCCCTCTTGTCACTTCCCCCTTTTGGGCCCAAACACTCTCCTCACGACCCCGTCCTGACACAACCTAACCTTACTGCCGTCCCTCAGTGTGCGCCCAAGCTGTATAACCTTACTGCCGTCCCTCAGTGTGCGCCCAAGCTGTATAACCACACGACAGAACAGGCAAACTGACAGGCTTACACACATAAGTAAACGTCACTATTTTAGAAACCAGTACGGAACACAAAATATTCCCAACAGAAGGGTAAAAAGCATTTCCCGAAATTACACGTTCTTAATATTATTCATAGTTACGGTTAAGTGCAATTCATTTTCGTTTCTTACTGCCCTTCCCAGGTAACTGAAATTTATCACATTTTCGAAAGATACGTTACAAATCTCTGTGTTGCACTTGAACGTTTGTCCCGGTCCCAGCACCAGGCTGCAGAACACAGACGGTGTCTCTGCACTTACTTAGAACAAGTCCTCGCAGCACACAACAGAACTGCCCGGTTTCTCTTCATGCTACACGCTCACCCCTGCGGATTAACTTGATCAGCACACACCAGAAACGGGTCTTCCTCGTCAGTTGCGATCTTTACAAACTTTATTTACTCTTCATGACGCACATTAAAGCAAATTAGAAAAGGAAAGACAATAAAGCGCCTCCACTCAAACACATTCGGTACGGCCACCCTAACAGGAAATCACAAAATGCAGCAACCGTACTGCTACATAACGAACACAACCCAAAGTCGGCGTACAAATGAAATTTCAAAATGTACCTAAGGGAGCCTCAGCTTAATTCTTTCAAGGGCTAACAAATTCACTAACAACGTCAACTAGTCTTTATTTATTTCTACACTACCGTGGGGGGGGGGGGGGGGGGGGGGGGTTGAACCCCCCAAAACGCGTAAAGGGTTTTGTTAAAAAAAAACCCCAGGAAAACAAAAACACGCAAACTTTAAAATAATAA